>BLSH010116080.1:84574-95996 GCA_018402905.1 Glandirana rugosa
AGGGTAAAGCAGGGTGCAAGATGGGCCCCTGAGACAGAAGATCGTCTCGCAGCGGGAGCCGCCAAGGGGCGTCTGCCACCATTTGCACCACGTCGGCGTACCAAGTGCGCCGAGGCCCATCTGGAGCCACCAGGATAATTGGTATCCCCTCCGCCACCATCCTGCGTATCAATCGCGGTAGCAGTCTTATCGGAGGGAAGGCGTACAGAAGACGATAATGGCTCCAGGGGGCCACCAGAGCGTCCGTGGCCACTGCCAACGGATCCTTCGTTCTGGACACAAAGGTCTCCACCTTGTGATTGAACCGAGACGCCATGAGATCCACGTCCGGCGTCCCCCATCTGCGGCAAATTTGCTTGAACACCTCTGGGTGGAGGGACCACTCTCCCTGGTCCAGCGTCTGGCGACTGAGAAGGTCTGCCTGCCAGTTCTCCACCCCTGGAATGTAAATGGCTGAGATCGCCGGAACGTGAAGTTCCGCCCAACGCAGTATCAGAGCTGCCTCCGCTGCAGCTGCTGAACTCCTTGTGCCGCCCTGATGGTTCACATACGCCACTGCTGTGGCATTGTCCGATTGAATTTGAATCGGACAACCCTGCAATCTCACTGTCCAGTGGAAAAAGCACAATCTGATTGCCCTCAGCTCCAGAACGTTGATGGGGAGGCGGGCTTCCTGTGCCGACCAACGACCCTGGGCAGATAGATGCCCCGGGATCCCTCCCCAGCCCAAAAGGCTGGCATCCGTGGTGAAGATCACCCACTGAAGAGGCAGGAACGTCTTCCCCTGAGTTAGGGCCGAGTCCCGAAGCCACCAGGTCAGAGACGCCCTGGTCTGGGAGCTCAGACGGATCAGAAGGTCCAACGACCGAGGGGACCTGTCCCACCGAGCCAGAATCGCTCGCTGAAGGAGACGAGTGTGACTCTGGGCAAAAGGTATCGCCTCGAACGACGAGACCATGAGTCCCAGCACCCGCATACAGAACCGTAATGAAGATTGACGGTGCGATAAAAGGGTGCGCACACAGCAACTTGGCCGGAGGGAGGAAAACCTTCACCTGCTCTGTGTCCAGAATTAAACCCAGATACTCCAGGCGACGGGATAAGAACACCGATGACTTCTGTAGGTTCAGTAACCAGCCGAAGTCCAGCAGTGAGGTCATTGTGATACCCACATTCTCCTCCAGAGCCGAGGTGGACTCTGCACGCAGGAGCAGATCGTCCAGGTATGCCACTAACGCAATGCCTCTCTGTTGTAGCAACGCCAACACCGGGGCTAGCAATTTTGTGAACCTCGAGGTGCTGAGGCCAGGCCGAAGGGGAGTGCCACAAATTGAAAATGGAGGTCTCCCACCGCAAAGCGCAGGAAGCGCTGATGGCGTGGATGAATGGGTACATGGAGGTACGCATCCCTGATGTCCAGGGACGCCAAAAATTCCCCCTGATGAAGGACAGCCACGACCGAGCGGACAGATTCCATCCGGAATTTCCGCGCCCTGACATACCGGTTCAGGGCCTTCAGGTCCAGTACGGGCTGAACCCCCCCTCCCTCTTCTTGGGAACCACGAAAAGATTTGAGTAGAACCCTCGAAACCTCTCTTCTGGGGCACTGGTACGATCACCCCCTGGTCTGAGAGCGCCTGTACAGCCCCAAGGAGGGCCTCCCGGCGTTCCTGCGGGAGCCCTAAATTTGATGGGAAGAACTTGTCTGGGGGTAGAGAGATGAACTCTATCCTGTACCCGGTGGACACCACTTCCCGGACCCAGCGGTCGGAAATGTGAGCCAGCTACCAGTCTGCAACCCATCAGGCTGAGGAGGACTTGTCCTCCGCCTTTTCAGTTTTGCGCTGCCACTGCTGTCTTCCGGCCCCTGCAGCGACCTTACCGGAGCGGGTCCCTTTACCTGTTGCGCCCGGGGCGCGAAAAAACTTCTTCTGTCCCGAAGGAGGGGGCCCCTGTCTACGGCGAGACTCACGCCTGCGGGGCTCTGGAAGGAAGGTACTCTTACCTCCCGTGAAGTCCTTAATAATCTCATCCAAACGTGGGCCAAATAGACGTCCACCTTGAAAAGGGAGGTCAGCCAGACCTTTCTTGGAAGCGTGGTCACTGGACCAAGAACGCAACCAAAGTATCCGTCTAAGTATGACGGCAAATATCGTTATTCTGGACAACATCGGCAGTAAATCAACGGCCGCATCACAAAGGTACTTGAACCCTTGGAGTAAAAACTCAGCCTTCTGCGGCGCATCCATCAGGTGACCGTCTTCCAGGTCCTTCAGGAGCTCTTCCATACACTCGTATAAATGTTGTGCCGCCATGGCGGACGCTAAGGCTGGTCGCACAGCGGAACCTGCCAGCAGGAACAGCGACTTTAAAAGCGCCTCTGTTTTTCTATCAGCGGGATCCTTAAAAGAAGGAGTCCCTTCCAGAGGAATGGTCGTCACCTTACTAAGGCGTGCTATTGGTGGGTCCACCACAGGCGATTCCCATTTTTTTTAAAAAGCTTTCCTCAAAGGGATAGCGAGCAGCGAACCGTTTTGACAGCGAAGAAGAGTGCTGTGGACGCTGCCATTCACGATAAAGAAAATGATCAAAAAAGTCATTGTAGGGATAAGCCTTGGGGGCCCTAGAGGACCCACACACATACGCAGCAGACCGCGATTCGCCATCCTGATCCAGCTGCAGCTTAGTGCGAATGCCAGCGATAATGCTAGCCACCAGCGCTTTTTTGCACGCAGCTGCCGCTCCCTGATCCCCCTCGCCGTCCGATGGACCCAGTTCCCCATCGGATAAGTCCGCTGGGGTCCCTGAGACCCCTGAGGCCACTTCCGGCTCAGAAATCTCCCCTAATGAATAATGAGGAGGAGGGGGACGCTTCTTGGGGACCTGTTGGGCGACCTCCGCCCGGGGGTGAAATTCGCTAAAGACCGCCCGCAGCTGGTCCAAAAATGCTCCTTGCACAGATTGCGCTTCCTCAGCAGGTTCAGCAGAGTAATCTGCCATTGCTTTTGTCCCAGAAAAGGCTCTTAGTGACACACAGGGAGACTAAGGAGAATGAGGCACCCCCACACTGCCGCACACCAACACCCCACAGTGCACCAGGGAACCCAGGAGGACTGCACTCACCACCACCAGCACCCACAGGGAGCCCAGCTATACTTGCTGTTCCGCTGCCTGTTTTTGGATGGATCATCAGAGGAGCTGCGCCGTCAGATCACCAACGTTCCACAGAGAAGGGAGATGCTGCAGACACGTGTATTTGCAGAGCATGCAGTCAAAATGGCCGCCGTTAAACACTAGAGACCAAAACACACCTTCAGGGAACGTGCAGTACCGCAAATGGCCGCTCTGAGCGCTAGAGGGAAAGCCCCATAGGCCCAAAATGTCTGCGGCTATGGCAAAATGGCGGCGAAAAATTGATTTGAACGCCCAGACGATCGGTGCGGTTCGGGGGAGGACACGCGTCCCACCAGAGGCTACCCAGCAAGAAAAATTTTTTTTTTTGTTTTGCGGCCGTCGGTCCCCCTTTCCGCCCCTAAAAAGGGGGGAAGGCAGGAACTCTCACTCACCACTCCGACGAATGCCGTGGGTAGCCACCCAGTCGCAGACCTTCCGCCCCCTCTTAGGCGGTATGCTGCGGGCCAGAAAATCGCCCTTCCCGAATCGCATCCGGGAGTGGGCGCAAGGGGGGTCATGTAGGAAGAGAGGACGGCCCCCATGGGAGGGGCCAGCTGTTTATTTTCCCTGCCTAGTTAACTCCTAGTGGGACGAGCATAAACCCACACGTTATGATGAGCTGCGTCTGTCAGTGAACGATAGGAGAAAATACATGTACAAAAATATTAATAATAAAGATATATTTAAAAAAATAAAATAAAAGAACAAAAATAAAGATAATTACATATGGGTGTTTATGTTTATGAATTGAGAATTATTATAAGTTCGTATGGACCTCTATTTCTTCATTCAGACCCCCTGGCGTCAAAGTATTTAGGGAATAGATCCAGAAGGTTTCCCTCTCGCAGAGAGGTTTAAAACCCTCCGCTATAGGGAGAGCAGGGGATAGCTTCCAGGATCCAAACAAATAGACCATTGGAAGATTGGTCATGGTGGTCAAAAAATGTCGGGGAACACTGTACTTGTCAGACCCTTCCTCTACAAATCTACGGTGTTCAACAAATTGTTTCCTAAGCGTCCGTATGGTGCATCCTACATACAGCAATCCACATGGACAAGAAAGGCAATAGGCTACAAACTCGGTAGAGCAGTTGAAAAATTTGGGGCAGATGTAGGTTTTACCTGTATGCTTGAAGTATTTCTGTCCATGCCGGACGTGCTTGCACGTAAGGCACTTGAGTTTACGACACTGGTACATCCCCTTAAGGTCAAGAAAGGTTAGGGACTGGTGGAGACGAAGGGCTCTATGACTCTTTAGGGGATTCTGCAAGGTAATCAGACTTATCCCCTACTATGGTGGCTCCCCCTGCATAGTACAGGATAAGTCAGATTACCTTGCAGAATCCATACGACTTTTATATAAACCAAAAAACATAAGCGACTCCAGAGTGATCCGTTACCACAATTTAAAACAGAGGCCCAAGCCCTTATCAACAGAGCATCAGATGAGGGTATTATCAACACTATGGAGAAGGCTTTCCTAAAAAGAGAATTCTATAAGAGACCCTATTTTTACCATCTCCCTAAAATCCATAAGGACCCCACTCATCCGCCAGGATGCCCAATAGTGGCTGCTATGGAGAGCGTCTCCAGCTATTTCTCCATCTATATAGACCACTTCCTACAACCCTTAGCACAAAATCTCCCATCCTATGTCCATGATAGCATCCACCTGTTGGATATGCTTAAAAATTATACCTGGGATACCACCTATATCTGGCTCTCATTTGACGTGAGCTCATTGTATACCTCAATACCCCATGACATTGGGCTGAGAGCAGTAGCACATTTTCTTGCCGATGATCCTCTCCATCAATCCCCGGCAGGCCGAGTTCATTGTGGAGGCCACAGAATTTTGCTTAACACACAACTATTTTGGGTTTGACAGAGAGTATTATCTACGGACTCATGGGACAGCCATGGGTGCAAATTTTGCACCTATATATGCCAACCTGACCATGGGCCTCTGGGAGCATAATAATCCCTTCATAGAAAATATAATTTTCTATGGTAGATATATTGGCGATATAGTCATTATATGGTATGGATCTACCACCCTGATCAACGACTTTGTTAACACTGTAATAACAAAATGGGACTCTCCATCTTTGTATGTGATATGGACAAACTAGCCTTTCTAGGTTTAGAACTGTGCCACGAGGGTAGTGACATCTACACCTACAATTTTACAAAACCAACAGCTGGCAACTCATAGCTCCATTAGCAGAGCTGCCATTACCCTTGTTGGGTGAACAAAGCAAAGAGTCGGTTCTGTGGTCTCAAACAAAACTCTCACACTATCCTTATAACAGTGACACACAAAGAACTACCTAAACAAAGTATATACAGCGGATAGGGAAATGCCAGATCGTAAACGTAGCCGAGCCAGGGTCATACACAGAAGATCAGTCAGAGGGAGCTGGGAGCAAGACAGGGCGGGATCAAAGAACAGATAACAGACAGCCGGTGGGAAGGGATCAGGCTGCAAGACAGGGGTCCAGGAACAGATACAGGATCACAGGTCAGGGGCACATGGAGACCAAACACCAAGGCACTCAGCACATGGCAGACAGGGTTTAAATATCCCTCCTGCAACGAGCATCAGGTGATGACTCATGAGCTTCTGGTTGCTGGGAGACACCCGCTGGTGGACACTGGAACTGCAGCCCATGGATCCAGGAGCCACAGTGCCACCAGCCGGTGAGACTTTTCCTGACAGTACCCCCCCCCCCCCTCTAAGGAGCGGCCTCAGGATGCTCCAAACAGCAGTAGCTGAACCAATCCATAAAAAACAGTCTTTTATTACAAAAGTCCATAGAAGAATTTCCTTGTAAGTTTAAAGCGGAGTTCGACCCAGAAATTTTTTTTACGTCATTCAAGTCCTTTGCCTATATAGACTTACCTTTGAAGGAAAAAAAATGTATACTCATCCCAAGTCGCTTGTTGCTAGGTGGTCTCTGTACTCTGCCCCTATTTGGTCCCAGGCTCTTTTCCTCACTTCCTGCTTCCCCTGGCCTCCTGGGAGATGTGACTCATCATTTCCCAGGAGTCAGTGGGCTTCTCTGTACTGTAAAATCGTGTTATTTCCAGACAGGAGATTACACGATTTAAGGCAGTCGAGATCGAGGAGTGCATGATGGTTACCCACCATGCACTTCTTTCAGGAAGAGATGCCAGGAGGCCCAGGATGGGCTTCAGGTGCCCTCACCTAAAATGGAAAAGTCCAGCAGTGAGAGAAACAAAATTGTGGGTAAAAAAATACATGTAATTACCAGGCGGTTTGAAAGTAAGGAAACAGCGGCTAGAGGCAAATAAAGCTGGGCAGCGGGCAAAGGCACATCAAGCTGGGCAGAGGCACATCAAGCTAGGCAGTGGGCAGAGGCACATCAAGTTGGACAACGGGCATCGGATTGTCAGGCTGACAATGGGCACCAGATCAGACTGGGAAGCGGGCACCAGATCAGACTGGGAAGCGGGCACCAGATCATCAGGCTGGACAGCCGGCACCGATCCTCAGGCTGGACAGCCGCCACCGGATCCTCAGGCTGGACAGCGGGCACTGGAACATCAGGCTGGACAGTGGGCACCAGATCAGACTGGACAGTGGGCACCGGATCATCAGATTGGGCAGCGGGCACTGGAACAGCAGGCTGGACAGCGGACACCGGAACAGCAGGCTGGATTACGGGCATCGGAACAGCAGGCTGGACCGCGGGCACAGGATCAGCAGACTGGACAGCAGGCACAGAATAAGCAGCATAGGCAGCGGGCACAGGATCAGCAGGATGAACAGCGGGACAGGAACAGCAGGCTGGATAGCGTGCACAGGAACAGCAGGATAGGCAGTGGGCATAGGATCAGTAGGCTGGGCAGCATGTTTGGGTCTGTCAAACAAAGGCCGAACCCCATTGGCAATCAGGGAGGTAGACTGAAGCAGATGGTCTGGTGTGGAGGCAGGCTGGAACAGATCGGCTGGTGTGGAGGCAGATTTGGATAGTGGCAGGACTGTGCAAGTTGGGAAAAACTTCAGTTTCTTTTTGGGTTTAGTCACCAAGGTTCTGCATGTGGACGCAGGGCTGCGAGCAGGGGGTGCGCAGCTGATGGGAGCGAAAAGCTGAGGGCTGGTGAAAAAGAGGGAACAGTTGTTAACCTTCCTGGCCGTAATCCTGTGTGTGACTCGGGGTGGAATTCCAGTACCATTAGCGGTAACCCCGAGCCATACTAAGGATTGCATCGCTGAATCCAGGCAACATTACTCACCTTGTCCCCTGGATCCAGCAATGTCCTCCGCCCGATGCCTCTGTGTGCCGGTCTCCGTTTCCTGCGAGCGTCGCGTCGCACGGGGGTGAAGCCCGGCGGCAAATTCAAATAGTGAAACACACAGTAAACATACAGTACACTGTAATCTGTAAGATTACATTACTGTATCAAATCATTTCACATCTCCTTTGTCCCTAGTGGTTTGCCCAGTGCCCTGCATGCACTTTTATATTATATATGCCATTCTTTCTGCCTGGAAACTTGAGAATGTCCATAGCAACCAAAAAGCGCCCCTTTACGTCAAAAGTGGTTTTTGATCAGTTAGAAAACAGCGATAGTAAATAAGAATCATTTGCAGAATTGAGGGATACTGATTTTTGGGGAAATTTATCATCAGAAACTGAAAGTGACGACAGCGACAATTCTGCAACTGAGCAAATTTCAGTGTTTTTGGTTTGATTACATAATTGAATACATTTTATTACTATTACGTTATTATTTTTGATAATTATTTATAGTTATTTATTATATTATAATTAATGATTTCATGTTTCAAACTTTATCATACCCGGGATGTCTACTAGACTCTTGTTTGGACAGATTTAAGTGAGTTATTCCTAAGAATTACAGGCCTACAATATAAAACGCCAAATTTCCATGCAAAATAATCGTACCGCTTTCAGCACCAAAAATCTGACAATCATACCGCCGGGGAGATTAAGGAAGATTTCTGTGGGTAGGTAATGGAGAAGAGGTATTTGTCAATTGGTTAAAGGCAGGGTAGGTGTAGCAAGTGGAAACAGGGTACTGACACATAGTTGGTATCAGGGTATACAACTGTGGCTGTTGTGGATGATGGAGAGAGAGATATTTGTGAAGGCAGGTGTCTAACAGCAGGAATGGATTGGTGAAAGTTGACTGGGGCTGAATGCAACATATCTGACCAAGCCTGTAGTAATGGCTGAACAAAATTCAGTTCACATGCTGCCTGTTTGTTAAGAGACTGCACAGCGTTAATGCACTCCACTAGCACTGGTTGAGAGTATGCTGAATAATACTCAAAGAAATAAGCAGAGTCATCTTCCAATAACCAAACCAGTGATTCTATCTGAGCTGTACTGAAGGGGGGGAGAAAGTCATCACTGCCTTCAGGAGTACTGGACAAAGCCAATCTGCACAGACTTGAATCAATGGCTGAACATCTCCAAACAACATACTGCCTTGATCAACTAGGGAATGAGCTAGACAAATACATTCTAACAGCTGATCACTGGCCCCCTCTTTCAGTATCTGGCGGCAATACTCTTTCTCCTCTGTCACTAGCAAGGAAAAGTATACAACCTCCTCAGGATGCATCACACCACAAACAACACCAAAATGGCTTCCATGTGCAGTCACTTCTGGTCAGGATGGCCTTGGTGTTATGTCAGCAACTGGTATGACCAGAGATGTGTGAACTGCAACAGAGAATGCCAGGCACAAGTAGTGTAAAATAATATAATTTATTTAAAAGATAAGTGGATAAAGATGTTAACGCACCTCCAATATACCAAACAGTGCAAAACAGCCAAATAGCAAAATCGTGACACACAAAGAACAATTGCCTAAACAAAGTATATACAGCGGATAGGGAAATGCCAGACTGTAAATGTAGCCGAGTCAGGGTCATACACAGGAGATCAGTCAGAGAGAGCTGGGGGGGGGGGGAAGACAGGGCAGGATCAGAGAACAGATAACGGAGAGAGCAGGTGGGAAGGGATCAGGCTGCAATACAGGGGTCCAGGAACATATACAGGATCACAGGTCAGGGGCACATGGAGACCAAACACCAAGGCACTCAGCACATGGCAGACAGGGTTTAAATATCCCTCCTGCAACGAGCATCAGGTGATGACTCATGAGCTTCTGGTTGCTGGGAGACACCCGCTGGTGGACACTGGAACTGCAGCCCATGGATCCAGGAGCCACCAACAGGTGAGCCCTTTACTTACACCCGCAGATGGATACTGGAACTGCAGTCCATGGATCCGGGAGCCACAGAGCCACCAGCTGGTGAGACTTTTCCTGACAAACACTGAGCCCAAACCTCTCAGATTTACCACCAGGTTCCACAATCAGTTTAGACAAATGGAACACATTCTACACAGGCATTGGCCTATACTTCTAGAGGACCCACACCTTAAGTCCTCCTTGACAGATAGACCCAAAGTCTCTTATAGACGGGCCAAAAATGTCAAGAGTCAAATCGCCCCGAGTAAACATAGACCCATTCATCCCCACCATTCCGTAACCTTTCTCGACCTTAAAGGGTTGTACGAGGGCCGTAAACTCAAGTGCCTTACGTACAAGCAGGTCCAGCATGAACAGAAAGGCCTCAATCACAAAGGTAAATCCTACACCTTCCCCAAATTTTCTAACTGCTCTAACAAGTTTGTAGTCTATTGCCTTTCTTGTCCATGTCGATTGCTGTACATAGGACACACCATATGGACGCTTAGGAAACGATTTGGCAAACACCATAGATTTGTAGAGGAAGGGTCTGACCAGCACAGTGTTCCCCCATATTTTTTTGACCACCATGACCAATCTTCCGATGGTATATTTGTTTGGATCCTGGAAGCTATCCCCCACTCTCTCCCTATAGCGGAGCGTTTTAAATATCTCTGCGAGAGGGAAACCTTCTGGGTCTATTTCCTGGATATTGTAATGCCAGGGGGCCTGAATGAAGAAATAAAGGTTCATACGATCTTATAATAATTCTCAAGTCATAATCATAACCACCCATATGCAATTCTCTTTATTTTTGTTCTTTTATTTTTATTTTTGATTACTTTAACTTTATTATTATTATTTTTGCACATATGTTTTTTTTTAAGAAGAGATACTTTGGTCACTAATACATTCTTTCATTTAATACAGGACCTTTATGGTCTGAATTCATGTATATACAATCCTTACACTATCAATGTGAGAATCATCATGATAGTGGGTGCCTTATAGCCATACACGAGTCTCCTGTGTAGAGATAGACCGATATATTGGCCAGCCGATATCACATTTTTGGAATTATTTTAATTAATCGGCATCGGTCGATTGTGCTGCAAATTAGATCAATTAATTTATGCACTAAAGGCTGGTTCACACAGGGGCGACCCAGCACAGCGCGACTTGCAAATGACTTCTGTAATAAAAGTCAACACAAGTCACCTGAAGTCACCCCAAAAGTAGTACTGGAACCTTTTTCTAAGTCTCGCTCCTATTAGAACTGACAAAGAAAAACAAAAATCCAGGCAGCCTGCCAAGTCTGAGAACATTGCGGTTAAAAGTACCAAAGAGATAAAATGTTTATACTTATGAAAGGAATGAACTCCGGTGTGTAAATGAGCTTAGTTTAACCATTTAAAGACTAAATCTTTACTGACATGTTGCTTACAAGTAAAAATCTGTATTTTCTGCAAGAAAATCACTTAAAACCCCCAAACATTATAATTTTTTTTAGCAGAGACCCTCAAGAATAAAATGGCGGTTGTTGCAATATTTTATGTCACACGGAATTTGCGCAGCGGTCTTTCAAATGCAATTTTTTTGAAAAAAATACACTTTAATGAATTAAAAAAAAATAAAAACAGTAAAGTTAGCCCATTTTTTTTTCGTCCAAAAGTTTTGATTACTTGTTTCTGTGTATTTAACATTTAAGATACATAGTTTTTGTTAATCTAAATTATACATACAAGTACACTTGTAGCAAAAAAAACAAAAACAAAACCTAGAGGAGAAAGGCAGAGAACGAAGGGAGGGAGAGCGTGAGAGAGAGTAGGGGGGGAGAGAGAGCGCAGAGGGAGGGAGAGAGAGAGAAGGGGAGAAAGAGAGGGAGGGAGGTAAAGGAGAGAAAAGGGGGAGAAAGAGGAGAAAAAGAAGAGGAAGAGAGGAGAGTGAGAGAAGGGGGAGAAAGAGGGAAAGAGAGAAAGAGAGAGAGAGAGAGAGAGAG
>BLSH010116080.1:96487-129112 GCA_018402905.1 Glandirana rugosa
GACAGAGCGAGAGAAAGAGGAGAGAGGGGGGAGAGAGAGAGGAGAGAGAGAGAGAGAGGGGAGAGAGAGGAGAGAGAGAGGGGGGAGAGAGGAGAAAGAGAGCGAGACAGTGAGAAAGAGAGAGAGGTGGGGAATAAGAGAGAGGGGTGGGGAGGGATGGGGGAGAGAGGGATGTGGGAGAGAAGGAGGGGGGAAAGATGGAGGGGGGAGGAGAGAGAGAGAGAGAGAGAGAGAGGGGGAGAAAGAGAGAGGAGAGAGGGGGAAGGGGGGGAGAAAGAGAGGGAGAGAGAAGGGGGGAAAGTGAGAGAGAGAGAGGTGGAAGAGAGAGAGAGAGGGAGGGAGAGAGAAGGGGGGGGGAAGAGGGAGAGAGAGGCTGACTGTGTATGCATCTGTCTGTGTGTGATCTTACTGACCTCCAATTCAGTGCAGGGGATCTGTTGTGTACCAGGCACATTCCTCCACCCGTTCGGGGTCACCATAGTCACTGCCTGACAGCTTGCAGAGAACAGGTGGGGGGCGTGCACATGCCCTCCCAAACACGGCCGGACACAAGCATCTGACTTCTCCTGCGTCAAGCTTTCACACTCCTCTCTTCCTCGGGACAGATCACTGCTGCTGTGTACCAATGTTAGGGGAAGAGTGGGGAAGGTGGGGGCGTGCTTGTTCTTCTGCATTCCACACCGACCCCACTCTCCTACCACTCCGCACTCCCTCTCTAGCACCTGCCGACATACAGCCGCCACTGTTGTCCTCCCTCAGGCTCCCTTTGATCCCTGGCACATCGGAATGCCCAACGGCTGCCCACCAATACAGCAAAACAACCAAGGGGAAAAGGAGAGAACACCTGTAAGATCCGTCCTGTGCGATAAGGAGGCGCTGCACGGACAGGAAGGATCAGGGGGGAGAGCACAGCCCGCACCTTCTTTTCCCACATCCCGGTTCTCTCCTACTCGCTCCTGACGCTGGACTGATAGCTGACAGATTGATGTTGCTTCTCACTACTCCTGCATGCTGCGGTGCCCCTCTCAATGTGACGCCCGGGGCACGTGTCCCCACACTGGAGATTTAATGTCCATGGGTCAGGGCCGAAACTAGGGGGATCAGCATTAACGGCGCTCAGTGGGAGAGATACGTTTTCTCCTCTTGTTTTTAAACTGTTCTCATGCTGTATTCCTCAATGCCCACTTTATTCTCTATTATTTTGAGGGTCAAGTACATTGAATCCTCGTGACGCCTTCCCTGACCATGAGCGCAGAGTGTTTTTCCTGTTTGTTTGGAGGTCAAATGATGAAGCTTGGAGGTGGGAACATTATGGTGTGGGGCTGCTTTTCAGCATACAGTACTGGCAAACTTCATATTGAAGGAAGGATGAATGAAAAAATGTACCAAGACATTCTTGATAAAAATCTGCTGCAATCTACAAGGATGATGAAGATGAAACGATGGTGGACATTTCAGCAAGACAAGGATCCCAAACACAAAGCCAAAGAAAGCGCTCCATTGGTTTCAGAAAGAAAATAAAGCTGCTAGAATGGCCCAGCCAATCACCTGAATTGAATCCAACAGAAGATCTATGGAGAGAACTAAAGATCAGAGTTCATAGTAGAGGCCCATGGAAACTTCAAGATTTGAAGACTGTGTGGAAGAATGGGCCAAAATCAAACCTAAACAATGCATGTGACTCGTTTCTGCATACAGGAGGTGTCTTGAAGCTGTCATTACCAACAAAGGATTTTGTATGTGTTAAATTTCAGTTAGCACGTTCAATACCTTTTCCCTTTTTCAACTATATTACACATAACTTAATTTCTGAACTTAATTGTTTTGGCTTCTTTGCATGTGTGGATTGCGTGGGTTGTTACCAACGTGGTGAAAATTTCATGTCAATAGTACCTTTAGAAATGTTTACCTAGAAAAATGGTAACATGTTCAATACTTATTATGCCTGCTGTATATACATATATAAAAAAATGACAGTAGGTGCTCTAGACTGAGACAAAATTTGAAATATTTGGTTGTAGAAGGAGGCAGTGGCAGAACTACCAGGGTCGCACTTGCGACCGGACCATGGCATTCCACCACTGTGGGGGAGCCCTAAGACGGTCGCGTGTCTGGGGCAATGTTAACAGGCTCTGCGTAAACAAGAAAAAAAAAGCAGCAGTAAAAAATGTCCTGTCAGCGGCTGTGAACTGCACATGCACCGTTCCAGGAGCAGCCAATTAGGAAACTGCCGGGCTCGGATGAGGCAGCGGGGTGTGGCTTATATTCACACACCTCGCCACACTAGTAGTGACCGAACTACAAAAAAGCAGTAAGCTAAATCGACTGAATTTAGAACTGCACATGCGCAGTACCGAGTCGCCAGCAAGGACATTTTTAAAAGGTGTTTTACTGCCAGCTCGTCTGCTTGCGAGTTGCGGCCGGCCCGCTGTACACAATATCGGCACTTGCTTGCCTCCCTGAGAGCAAAAGCCCACAATGATGCTGGGAAAAGGAGGCGATTGGTGAGTGCCTGGACTTTTACGTTGCTCAGATTAAGCTCTGGAGCAGGATGTAAGGGGGCAGTCTGGAGCACTACGGGGGCACTCTGGAGGAGGATGCAAGGGGGCACTCTGGAGGAACCTTCAGAGTGCCTACATATATCCTCTAGAGTGCCCGTTACATCCTCCACAGTGCCCCCTCACATCCTTCAAAATGCCCCCTAGTAATAAGGTTAGTAGTGGAACTACCAGGGTCGCAAAAGTTGCACTCGCGAATGGGCCCTGGCGTTCAGCCACCGAGCAGGGTCCCAAAGATGGCAGCAAGAGGGCCTGCTGCAGAACATGAGAGAGGGCCCTGGGACAGAGTCAGGGGGCCCCCCTATGGTTTCTTGCACCGGGGCCCTGAAGGTTTTAGCTACACCTCTGCACTACATAACTGGAGAGCGATACACTAATGAGTGTCTGCCGACAATAGTGAAGCATGTTGAATGTTCCTTGCACTTCTGCAAATGGAGTTGGAGATTAAGGCTCGGTTCACATATGTCCGGGCACAGTTTCATTGCAATTTTTCAAAGGAGTCCAATGGGGTTTGCGTTCACCAGTTCAGGTGTGTCTCAGGTGCGAATTTGTTGTGTATGACACTTGAAATCGCACCTGAATGGACCTAAAATCTTACAGAACTCTTGAAAAACGCACTGCGGCTGGCCTGCAGACATGTGAACCAGCTCCATAGAAAGCTGGTTTGGTGTGAAGGTACCCGCTTCCCACACTCTGCTTGAGTGCTTCCATCAGTACACTGGTATCTGAAGGTCCAGACTGGAGGAAGCAGATATTACAGCCACATATCGTAACCAAGAACCAGGCGAGACTAGCTCAGTTAGAAAACTGCACCATTGGGCTGTTTTATTGGACTACAGGCTTTGTATACACCTAAAAAATAGGTCAGTCCCCCACAGACACAATAAACCAAATATTCACCCAAAACATTGCACAATGGTAGAGCTGCACGATTCTGGCCAAAATGAGAATCACAATTTTTTTGCTTAGAATAAAGATCACGATTCTCGCGGCGTAACATTAAATATACAAAAAAATTGGGCTAACAGCACTGTTTCGTTTTTTTGAAAGGGTAATTTTTCCAAAAAAATTGTGTTTAAAAGTCCGCTGCGCAAATAGCGTGTGACATAAAATATTGCAACAACCGCCATCTTATTCTCTAGGGTCTCTGCTAAAAAAATATATATAATGTTTGGGGGTTCTAAGTAATTTTCTAGCACAAAATAATGGATTTTTATTTGTAAACAGCAAGTGTCAGGAAAGATTTAGTCTTTAAATTGTTAAACCAAACATCTATAAAAGGGGAGTTCATTCAAAGTGCATTCCTTTGAAGTAAATTACTTTGTATCTCTTTTAACGTCTTTTATCAATGGTGATTCAGAACTTGGCTCTCTGCCCAGACTTGGAAGTCTCCCCTGAGACTCAAGTTGCTCCGACTTAGTAAAGACTTCAGGCGACTTGCATTGACTTTTATTACTGTCAAGTCGCGCTGAGTCGCCCCGCAAGTCGGACCCCATTAACTGCACTGAAGATCGCGGTAATGTCCAATGGAGATCGCAGGGGTGGGGGTAGATCGAGGTCGCGATTTTAATACGATTAATCGTGCAGCTCTACACAATGGCTTAGATAACGAGATGGGACTGACTCATGGCTACTCCCCACCTCCCCCCCCACCCCTCTAACTACTACCTTACAATGATATAATTAACATGCTAATTAACGCAGCGCTTAAACCAGCCCAGGTGAACAGACTGACTGGCAACAAGGGTAAAGCTGAGTACATTATACAGTCAGGTAAATAAATATTGGAACATCAACACAATCTTTTTGGCTCTATATACCACCACAATGGATTTGAAATGAAACAAACAAGATGTGCTTTAACTGCAGACTTTCAGCTTTAATTTGAGGGTATTTACATCCAAATCAGGTGAACGGTGTAGGAATTACAACAGTTTGTATATGTGCCTTCCACTTTTTAAGGGACCAAAAGTAATGGGACAATTGTAACAATGTGAGGATGTATCCCCGCGCTACTATGGTCGCACACTGGAGAAAGGACTAGGTTGCTGCTGTGCCTAATATCTGACAATATATATGGTTATCTAAGAATGAGGATGGTACTGCGCAGCCTATACCAGTGTGTAAGTAAAAGAACCTTGCCCCTAGTGGTTCTAGGATGTATTGCCACACTATTTCACTGTTAGTTAGACCATCGTTAGGAGGTAGACCCCAATACACAACCCAAAACAAACAATCATGACATAGATAGTTTAATGCGCAAATTGGGACATAGTATGGAAAAGCAGGTTAACCTATGGTGGGACATCCACACATTTGAGCAGTATCTAAAAGACAACATTGTCCCAAGAAGATTGAGATGGGATCTACCTCCTAACGATGGTCTAACACTAACAGTGAAATAGTGTGGCAATACATCCTAGAACCACTAGGGGCAAGGTTCTTTTACTTACACACTGGTATAGGCTGCGCAGTACCATCCTCATTCTTAGATAATGGGACAATTGGCTGCTCAGCTGTTCCATGACCAGGTGTGTGTTAATCCCTCATTATCCCATTTACAAGGAGCAGATAAAAGGTCCAGAGTTCATTTCAAGTGTGCTATTTGCATTTGGAATCTGTTGCGGTCAACTCTCAATGAGAGATCCAAAGAGCTGTCACTATCAGTGAAGCAAGCCATCATTAGGCTGAAAAAAACAAAAAAAAACCATTAGAGAGATAGCAAAAACATTAGGTGTGGCCAGATCAACTGTTTGGAACATCCTTAAAAAGAAAGAACACACTGGTGAGCTCAGCAACCCCAAAAGACCCGGAATACCACGGAAAACAACTGTGGTGGATGACCAAGGAATTCTTTCCCTGGTGAAGAAAACACCCTTCACAACAGTTGGACAGATCAAAAACACTCTCCAGGAGGTAGGTGTATGTGTGTCAAAGTCAACAATCAAGAGAAGACTTCACCAGAGTGAATACAGAGGGTTTACCACAAAATGCAAACCATCAGTGAGCCTCAAAAACAGGAAGGCCAGATTAGAGTTTGCTAAAACAACATCTAAAAAAAACCTTCACAGTTCTGGAACAACACCTATGGACAAGATCAACTTGTACCAGAGTGATGGGAAGAGAAGAGTATGGAGAAGGAAAGGAACTGCTCATGATCCAAAGCATACCACCTCATCAGTGAAGCATGGTGGTGGTAGTGTCATGGCATGGGCATGTATGGCTGCCAATGGAACTGGTTCTCTTGTATTTATTGATGATGTGACTGCTGACAAAAGCAGCAGGATGAATTCTGAAATGTTTCAGGCAATATTATCTGCTCATATTCAGCCAAATGCTTCAGAAGTCACTGGACGGCGCTTCACAGTGCAGATGGACAATGACCCTAAGCATACTGCGAAAGCAACCAAAGAGTTGGAAAGAAGTGGAATGTTATGCATTGGCCAAGTCAATCACCTGACCTGAATCCGATTGAGCATGCATTTCACTTGCCGAAGACAAAACTGAAGGGAAAATGCCCCAAGAACAAGCAGGAACTGAAGACAGTTGCAGCAGAGGGCTGAGGAGAAAGGCATGCGTGCCTCTAAGTGTAAACTGTTATGCGATTTATGGTGAAAGAAATGGTTAGAGGTATTCACAGACATGAAGTAGAAAATCACATGGCAGTGTCAGCCACTGCTGGCTGTAACCGGGTGATCCGTCGGTGGTGGCATCAGCTGTAGGGTGGAAATGAGAAAGCAGGCATACGCCCTTCTCGTCAGATCCCAGGGGGAGGGGAAGAAGTCACTGGCTGACTGGCTACGGCTGGTGGTGAGGTGGACGCTGGTGGTTTCTAGCGCTCCCTGTGGTCCAAGCGGGTGGTGCAGCTAAGTTTCCAGGGTGTAAGGATCCCTTCTGGGTAGCGAGAGGACAGTAGGCGATGCGTTGTCAGGGTCTACGCCCCTTCTTCAGGCCTTGTGTGTGCTTCAGTGGAGGACATGTTTATATAGGGAAATAAAAAAAAACGCGAAACGATCGCCACGAGGCCAACGCTCCCCCCCCCCCGCAACGAACGTGTCGCCATGTGACGGGTGCCCGCCAATGAACGACCGTTCCATCACGGAACGAACGTAATGCCACGAGGCGAGCGTGCCCGTCCATAGTTGTTTGGGAGGCAGATCTCGAGGGGGGCGGAAAACGTCAAGAGACAAACGCAACCGCCTCCCTCAAGTGTTAACAAAGCGTGCTAGGGGTGTATAACATATATACAGATAAAAACAATAAGAATAAAACAGCTGGAAATTGTATAGAGTAATAAAGGTGCAGTAAAATTACTGTAAAATATAATCTAAAAATACATTGCTAAAAATACATTGCTTAAAATACAATATAAACTGGTCACTAAAATTATATCATTGCATGGATCTAAAAAGTTTCTACTATGTCATGTACCAGTGTACTCAAGGGGATATGATATGATGAAGCAGATGGTTGGGCTTTGTATGAATGTTTCTCTGATGTTAACTGTAGGAGAAGTATGGAACAATATAGAGCTCTATGGGGAAAGCTGAAGGACTGGGAATGTGGATATGCTGTATCCAGAGTGGACAAGATGTGGGTCACAAGGTGTGGGTTTTTAAATTAAGGCATTTGTTTCTAGTTCCTCATTAAGGCCCCCTGGCGAAAGGAGGTCCAGATGGTAGATCCAATAAGCTTCACGTTGGCATAGGCGCTTGTATCTTTCAGCCGGGGGGGGGGGGGGGAGGAGGGTGTGGTCTCGATGATCCAGACTTTCAGGCCTTCCGTGGATTGTTGATGGAATTCTTTGAAGTGCCTTGGGACACTGTGTTTATCGCTGCCTCCTTCTATAAACCTCCGGTGTTCGCTAAACCTTTTTCAGAGTGGTCTGATGGTTCTGCCCACATAATATAGCCCGCAGGGACAGGAGAGGCAATAGAGGACATGGTCCGTGGAACAGTTATAGAATTCGGAAATATTGTAAGTCTTGCCTTTGATGGTGTAGTTCTTCTGGCCATGTGTGATGAATTTGCAAGTCAGGCATAGGGCCTTGCAGCAATGGAACATCCCTATCAACGAGATGAGACAGAGTTTGTTGGGGCCTGGGCTGTGGGTCTTTTTTTAGCTTGCTAGGGGCTATGATGTTTTTTATGCTCCAAGCTCTTCTGTAAGAAACTTTTGGTTTTTCTGGGATAGTGGATTTTAGATGAGGTTCCTGTAGGAGGATGGGCCAATGTTTGGCAAGGACTTTCTCCATTTTCTTGTATTTGACATGGTATTGTGTTGTGAATCTGACCGATTGTCTGGAGGTTGCTGTGTTCTTAGGCAGTTCTGCTGGGGGAGGTTGAGAGGAGGTGGTGTATAGACCATAAGCTTCATGGATTAGTTTTGGTGGAAAATCTTTCTCAGAGAATTTTTTAAATAGGAGCTCGCTCTGTGATTTGTAGTCTTCATCCTTTGTGCAGTTTCTGCGAAGTCTGCAGAATTGGCTTTTAGGGATATTTGAAATCCAGCGTGGATGGTGGCAGCTCTGAAAATTAAGGTAAGAGTTTCCTGCTGTAGGCTTTATGTAGTTTTTTGCCAGAATCTTATTGTCTTCATGGAAGAGAAGCAAATCAAGGAATGGTAGTTGGTGGGGATCTTGAACTGAGGTGAAAGAAAGGCCAAAGGTGTTGTGGTTGCAATATTCTACAAATTCTTGTACAGATGACTCAGGGCCATCCCAGATGATGATAATATCATCAATGTACCTCCCGTAATAGATCATACGGGAGGCGAAGGGATTGTTCTGCCATATGTGGGAAGATTCCCAGAAGCCCATGGTGAGGTTGGGGGCAAAATTGGCGCCCATAGCCGTGCCAACCTGCTAGAGATAGAAATTGCCGTCAAATTCGAAGTAATTGTGGGTTAAACAAAAATCCACTGAGTCTAGGATGACGTCTACCTGTGAGGAGTGGATGGAAGAGTCATTAGCCAGGAAATGTGCAACCGCTCTGAGTCCAATGTGGTGGGGGATAGAGGTATATAAGGAATTAACATCTAGGGAGACCCAGCGGTAGGTGGGTTCCCAAGACTAGTGGCATAATTTGTCCAGCAGATCAACACCATCTCTGAGGTAAGCTGGGAGACTTGGGCTAGGGGTTGCAAGAAGGTGTCAACATATAATGAGAAGGGACTGGTGACACTCCCCATGGCTGCAATGATGGGTCTCCTCCGCGGGTTCTCGCTGTTTTTGTGAATCTTGGGGATGTGGTAGAAGTACGGAATATTGTTGAATTGGTTGTTGTAAAATGAGAATTCAAGTTTGGTGATGATGCCAGAGTCTCTGGCGTTGGTGGTGAGTAGGAGGGCCTCCTCAGCAAACTGTGTGGAGGGGCCAGATCGCATTTTGAGGTAGGTTGTGCCATCGGATAGAAGTCATTGTGCTTCAGTGAGATAGGTAGCCTTGTCCTGACTGACGATGCCTCCTCCTTTGTCAGCTGTTTTTATAATGAGGTTGGAGTCTTCGGCTAGAGTCTTCAAAGCTTGTTTTTCTAGTGGAGTGAGGTTGGCAGAATAGGTGCCTGTGTTCGTTCTGGTTTCACACATCTGTATCAGATCTGTATATACTAACTGATAAAAGGTGAGGAGGTATGGTCCCTTGTTTTGGGTAGGATAAAAGGTGGATTTAAGCTTAAACTTGGTGTGTTGGATGGAGGGAGAAGCTGGAGGGTCCATTATGTAAGGAGTGAGGTCTGTGTCATCATCCAGAAAAAGTTATTCCAAGATATGTAGTCCTATGTCCATACTGGTAAGGGATTCATTTGCGATGGAGTCGGTGGAAGGTGGGGGAGGGCTTGGCAGAGGATTTTTTAAGGCTTGAATGGAGAAATGTCTTTTGAGAGTGAGCTGGCGGATGAAGGCGTTCAGGTCCTTGAAGATGGTGAAAGCCAGCAGTGGCTGACACTGCCATGCGATTTTCTACTTCATGCCCGAGTACCTCTAACCATTTCTTTCACCATAAATCGCATAACGGTTTACACTTAGAGGCGCGCATGCCTTTCTCCTCTATCCTTTCTTATAGATGATGATTCTACTTCTCGCATGATGCAGCCTTACTAGTGGATAACCTCTTGGACTTTTTGGACTGTCTCATCCACCGTGAATACACATCCTTGGGCTACTTTACCTTACTTTGCTGATGAGTACCCGTTGTGTCCTATTTATTGTATTACATCCATCAATTATTTGCTCACGGTTTAGACCATGTTGTTTGTGCTGACAATGCTCTCTTTTGGCAGTAGAGGGCTGGCAGAGCATCACCAGGGATGAAACCCAGCGTCTGGTGATGTCTATGCGTTCCAGACCTCAGGCTGTAATTGACTGCAAAGGATTTGCAACCAAGTATTAAAAAGTGAAAGTTTGATTTATGATTGTTAATCTGTCCCATTACTTTTGATCCCTTAAAAAGTGGGAGGCACATATATAAACTGTTGTAATTCCTACACCGTTCACCTAATTTGGATGTAAATACCCTCAAATTAAAGCTGAAAGTCGGCAGTTAAAGCGGATCTTGTTCGTTTCATTTCAAATCCATTGCGGTGGTGTATAGAGCCAAAAAGATTAGAATTGTGTCGATGTCCCAACATTTATGGACCTGACTGTACATTATCCTAAGTATAAGCACAGGACACCTTATTAAACACACTATAGCAGGAGACCTCAGTAGCAGATGGTCTGGCTCCAGAGGCCAATGTGGCCAGCCCTTTCAATGAACATGTATAGTTCAGAATTAAACAAACTAGGAATAGTCTTTGGGCAAATCCACGAAAACAGTCTTTCACAAATGGAACAAAAAGAGAAATATAGCAATAACAAATAACAGGGTGAATATGGGCAGAAAAAGTCCCTGCAGCCAGTATCCAGCAGCTTCTGACTGATGTAGGCCACTGGGTACTCACCGCCATCAGGTCCCACTTTGCTTAGTACTGCCCCCAGCCTGAATGTAGAGGCATCTGTGTCGACACAAAAACATTTAGTTGGGTCAGGGGCAGCTTAGAGCTGCACAAATAATCGTAATAAAATCGCTATCTCGATTCACCCCCCCCCCCTGCAATCTCCAACAGGCATTACCGCAATTTTCACTGCAGTTAATGGAGTCCGACTTGCGGGGCGACTCAGGGTGATTTGACTGTAATAGAAGTCAATGCAAATCACCTGAAGTCTCCCCAGGAATATTTTTCTAAGTAGGAGTGACTTGAGTGTCTCCTATCTGGGCAGACTGCCAAGTCTGAGATCACTGCTCATAAAAGAAGCTAGAAGAGATACAATGTAATTACTTCAAAGGAATGAACTCCAGTGTATAGTAGAGTTTAGTTTAACCATTTAAAGACCAAATCTTTTCTGACATTTGTTGCTTACAAGTAAAAATCCAGTATTTTCTGCTAGAAAATTACTTAAAACCCCCAAACATTATATATATATTTTTTAGCAGAGACCCTAGAGAATAAAATGGCGGTTGTTGCAATATTTTATGTCACACAGTGTTTGCGCAGCGGTCTTTCAAATGCATTTTTTTGGAAAAAATAACACTTTCAAAAAAAAAAACTAAAATAGTGCTGTTAGCCCATTAACATGTATGTATGTAAGATGTTACGCCGTGAGAATCGTGATCTTTATTCTAATAAAAAAAATTGTGATTCTCCTTTTGGCCAGAATCGTGCAGCTCTAGGGCAGCTAGAACAGGAGCCAAATTCAGTGCAGTCTTTAAGCGTTTGAAGGCAGCTTCACACTCTGGGGACCACAGTACCTGTCGGGGAAGGCAATTCTTAGTAAGGTCTGTCAGGGGCTTAGCGATGGAACTATATTCCAGGACAAACTTCCTATAGTACCCAGCTGTGCCGAGAAATTCCACCACCTGGGTTTTAGTACGGGGGGGGGGGGGGGGTCGGCCAGTTGGCAGCTGCCTCAATCTTAGCAGCCTTGGGTAGTTGTCCACTGCCTACTCGATGTCCAAGGTACTGTACCTTGGACATCTCTATGCTGCATTTCTCTGGCTTAAGGGTTAGTACTGCAGCCTTGATGCGGTCTAACACGACACCCAGGTGAATGAGATGGTCCTCCCAGGTATCGCTGCAGATCTCAATTAATTCAATGTTCCGTATGTCAGTGACATTTGTGGTGATAGCTGCCTCATCCCTAAATGTATATATTAGATAAGAGATTGACCCCCTTGGTGGGACTTTATAGGCAGCAATATCACACACTGAAGTCAGATATGTTAAAAAGAATATTATATTTATTCTAAAAAAGGGGATGCCCAATTCGGCACACCTTGAGTAGCATATATTGGTATCATGTGATCAAGCAAATACGTTACATGATATATCACAAATATATATACATAGCTTTTATATCAAAACGAGCTTTCCGTTGTCCAACCGGGGAGATGGTGATTGGTATCCCAGTGTCCAACGTTAACGTTTCGGGTCCTTGATAGACCCTTCCTCAGGGAAAATGTTCAACGGAGTCGCTTTTGTTTTGTAGTGAAGTGATTAAATATATTGTTTTTTGATCCGTTTCAACACCCTGCGTCCAATTTTTATCAGACAATGTGTCATATATTGTTAGGTCAACTAAGTTGTTCCTTGTGGGTCTGAAGGAAAGGTACTTATGTTGTTTTCATCTGAGGCTTCGCCTGTCTTGTTTCAGATGTTGCATAGTGCGCCCTTATATCTTAGATGAATTAAACGTTTGATCATCTGTTTAAATCAGGTTTTGTTCAGGTTTTGTTGATAAGGTGGTCGGGGGGATCTACCATCGACCACCTATATACCTGAGGAGGATCCGTCGGTCCCGGATCTTGTAACCAAATGTCTGTTGTCTTGGCGCTTTATACCAGGTATCGCTGCAGATCTCAATGTCGTCCAGGTACACACAAACATAGTCCTGGAGGCAATCAAGGAGTCGATTTACCATCCTCTGGAAAGTCGCCAGAGCATTCGTCATCCTAAATGACATTACTTACTAGACTAGTATAGGCCAAATGGGGTGACAAACACCAACTTTGGAATAGATTATGCATTGGGGAATTTGCCAGTACCCTTTGCATAGGTCAGGAATTTTCCTCGAGCGATGCGATCTAACAGATCAACCACCCGGGACATAGGGTAAGCGTCAGTGGTGGTACAGTCATTTACTCTGCAGTAGTCTACGTAGAAGCGAGTCGTGCCGTCCCGCTTCGGTACGAGGACCACCGGGGAAGCCCAGGGGCTGCTGGATGGCTCGATGAATCCCAACTCAAGGATTTCCTTAATCTCATAATGCATTCCCTCTCTCACTGTGTCAGGTACCTGGTAAGCCGCCTCTTAGTGGCAGTTGTCCCAGGTCTCCACTCGGTGCACTGCCATAGTAATGTACCCAGGGACTGGGGAGAACATTTCCCTTCTCTGACTAAGGACCTGTCTAGCCTGTTCTCCCTGCGTTGGCCCTAGATGGTCGCCAAGTGCCGGGGAGTCGAAAGGAAGTTCACCTTCCTCTCCCTCCCACCCGGCGATCTTCTGGGACACGCCACAGGTCCCAGAAGATGTGCCAGCCATTCACAGCGTGCAGCACAACTCATGCATGCGCAGTGCACACCCACACTTGTGATGTCGGTGCCGTACAGAGGAGGGGGAGAAGAGCGGCACTGCGGGCGGCTGCATCGCTGGAGCCTGGGACAGTTGAGTGTCCGATTATTAAAAGTCAGCAGCTACACTTTTTGTAGCTGCTGACTTTTAATAGAGTGGAACTCCGCTTTAATATTTGTGGTACTAATTCAGGTATTGATTATTTTGCACTATGGCACTTTTTTGTTAATGGCACGTTATTGATCTGCACCAGCACTTGGCACTTTGATATTTTTAGCTTGTTTCACGTAATTTATAGATACCTGTGATTCATTTGATATGCTTACACATGGTCACTCTGATTAAGGTACATATATAATTTGCAACGGCACACAGCACTTTGACATCCAGGTTATGCTGGTCTGTATCATAGTGTTTATAGATTTCATTATTTCATATATAAATATGCAATAAGCACACAGCACTTCCAGTTCTTGCTGGTCCGTATCATCTGGTCCATAGCATATTGTTCTAATACCAAATTACCAATTATTTAGCAGCGCCATTTCCACTTACCTTTCTACCGCACTATAAGGATAACTGTGTTGCCCTGGGAGTTGGGCAACTCCACAATAAAATGAGTAGATAGGTGGGTCCAAGGCCTCTCTCCATTGAGTATGGGTTGTAGGGTGCCCACTGGAAGGTGTCATACTCCACATATGGAACAAGCGGTTACGAAGGCAGCTACATCAGCGTGGAGACTAGTCCACCAGAATTGTTGAGAAATAGACTAATGAATGGATTCTTTCCTGGGTGGCCAGCAGCCTTGGAATAATTATAAGTCTAGAACAAGGCAGTGCAGAGACTCTCAGGGACAAAGCAGTGGTCACAAGGTTTCTCGGGAGGAGAATGGATCTGAGTGACAAGAATTCTGTCACCCAAAGGTGAAGTGCGACTGGTACGAAGAGTAGCCAGAATACGGTCGGGAGATATCAAAGGTACCAATTCCATCTTGGAAGCGGAGGAAAACTGTTGTGACAATGCATCAACCCTTACATTCTTAGTACCGGGAAAGAATGAAACTATGTAATTGAAGCTTAAAAAAAAAAAAAAAACCATTGCGCCCTTGTGGGAAGATAGGCGTTTTGCCTCAGACAACAACGTGAGATTCTTATGGTCAGTCAAAAGGAGGACCGGCACAATGGTACCTTCGAGGAGATGCCTCCATTCTTTAAGAGCTAAAATGATTAACAACTTTCTGTACCCAATCTCCTAATTGCATTCCGCAAGAGACAATTTCTTGGAAAAGTAGCCACAAGGATGCATAGTGCTCTCAGAAGTAGGACGTTGACACAAAAGGGCACCAACTCCAGTCTCAGATGCATCAACCTCAAGAATGAAGGGCAACGTAGGATCGGGATGTGCTAACACAGGAGCTGAAACACAAGCAGCCTTGAGAGACTCAAATGCTTTAATGAAATCTGGAGACCAATTCTTTGGGTTGCCAACCTTTCTGGTCATATCAGTTAGGGGTTTGACCAGAGAAGAGAAGTTAGGAATAAATTTCCAATATGAATTGGCAAGTCGTTGTAGCGGAAATAGACCTACAGGTCGAGCCCACTGTAGAACTGCGGATAGTTTCTCTGGTTCCATCGAAAAACCAGCAGTGGAAATTACATAACCCAGAAATTTAACCTGTTTACAATGGAACTTTCACTTTTCCAACTTGCAACACAGGTTATTATCTCTCAGCCTGTGTAGCACACGGGAGACATCTGTGTGGTGGCTCTCTAGGGATTTAGAATATATGAGAGTATCGTCAAGATAAACCACCACCCATTGCTGCAACGTATTTCAGAGGACATTGTGGATGAATTCCTGAAATACTGCAGAAGCCTTGCAAAGACCAAACGGCATTACGAGGTATTCTTAAGGTCCTGCCTTGGTATTAAATACAGTTTTCCATTCATCGCCCTCCTTGAACCTCACGAGAGATTGTATGCCCCTCTCAGATCGAGCATTGTGAAAACGGTGGCTCCCTTGAGACGGTCAAATAATTCCATAATCAACTGAATCGGATAAGCATTCTTAATCGTGATGCAATTTAGACCCCTATAATCGATACAAGGCCTCAGTTCACCACTCTTCTTTTTCACAAACAAGAAGCCAGCACCAGCAGGAGACGAGGATTTGTGGATGAACCCTTGAGAAAGTGCGTCTGCAACATAGTCCTCCATGGCTTTATCCTCCGAGACAGACAAAGGGTAAAATCGGCCACGAGGGTGCATGGCACCAGGTTGAAGGTCAATTGCGCAATCATACAACCGCTGTGGAGGCAAACTACTGGCTTGACCTTTGTCAAAGACATCGCCAAATTCACGGTACTCCTCTGGCAGACAGTGAGTGAAGAGGCACACAAAACCTTGGTCACTTTCCAAAAACAAGTTTTACTGCATTTTAGCGACCAGCAAAGGACCTCAGCATGAAGCCAATCAAAAGAGTGGTTGTGCCTCTATAACCAAGGATAACCAATAACCACCGGGTAATGGGGTGAGGAAATTTAATTTGGATTATCTCATGGTGAAGAACCCCTATTGCCATAGTAAACTGGACAGTCTCATGAGTCACTTGGGCATGCTGTAGAGGTCTCCCCATCAATAGCCTCAATGGCAAGTGGAGTGGCATGAAGCTGCAGCAGAATCGAGTGCTTAGACACAAAGGCACTATCTAGGAACAGGCCTGCAGCCCCAGAGTCCATTAGAGCCTGCAGTTCGATAGACGACTCAGACCAAGTAAGGGTAACCAGAACTAAGGGCTTATCCTTCAGGAAAACTGGGGACGTAACAACGCCACTTATAGTCTGTCCCTTAAGGGACCTCAGTGCAAGCGCCCACCCAGACGGATAGGACAAGACTTCAAAAAGTGACCTGTCTGACCACAATAAAGGCACAATCTTTCCCTCCTCCTAAATGCTCTCCTCTGCAGAGAGACGTGTGAAGCCCAACAGCATGGGTTCTACTTCACTAGCTGACTCGCTACCAGGAGGCTTGGGAGGGACTGCAAAACTCGGAGCCAAATGTACAGGAGGCTTCTGCAAGTCCTCCTGAAAGGAAGGTCTCTCTCAGAGTCTGGAGTCAATGAGAATGGCAAACATGATCAACAGATCTGTAGGAGTGTCTCGGGCTGTGAGCTCATCTTTGATGTTATCTGAAAGACCATGAGAAAAAGCAGCCACGAGGTCCTCATTGTTCCAAGTGACCTCTGCTGCCAGAGTACGGAATTCAATGGCGTAATCGGCAACAGTTCTCGAACTCTGTTTGATGGACTTGAGACTCTTACCAGTGGAATGTGCAGGAACGTCAAATACCATTTTAAAAGGAAGCCAGAACTTAGGGTAACTCAAGACAAGGTGTTTTTGCATCTCCCATAGAGGGTTTGCCCAGGCCAAGGCCCTATCAGAAAGCAAAGAAATAATGAAGCCTACTTTGCTTCCGTCCGTGGGGGAACGCCTGGGGCAGCATCTCAAAGTATATTCCAACCTGGTTGAGAAACCCGCTGCATTGAACAGGATCGCTCCCAAATCGCTGAGGAAGCGGAGCAGAACCAGACATACCTCTTACAGAGATAGTATTCGAGGCGGGTGCCTGCACAGATACTGGAGCAGCAGCAGGGACAGCCTGCAATGCAGGTTGTACTGGAACAGCCACAGTGGGAGGATCCTGGTGAGCAGTGCGAATCAGGAGCGTCTAATGTTATAGCAAACTGATCCATGCGGTGATCCTGCTTATCCAACCTGGAAAAAAATATTACCACTAGGTGGATTGGCTGCATCTTCTGAATTTATGGCCTTCGCCTACTGTCAGCAACTATGAATCAGACAGACAGAAATGCAGTAAAAATCACACCTTTTGATAAAATGGTACAAATAGTAAACGTAGTCAATACAAAGCAAGATTTGGTAGTCAAATTGGGTAATCAGAACAAGCCAGGAAATTGGGAAGCTGGAGATCAGCGTGGTCGGAGGTAGCAGACAGGATCAGGAACAAGAAGGGACGTCAGCCAGGCAAATCTTCAACAGGAACACAGCAGAGAGTGTCTAGTATGTTGACCAAGGCACAGGAAATATGAACTAGGCAGTTTAAATAGCCAGAAGGAGCTGGCTAACGAGCAGGAAATGATCACCAAGTGAGTCACTGTGGAATGATGAGTACTGGCAATTAACAGCTGAGCACCCAAAACTCTGAGAAGGGAGGACTGAGCCCAGCCCTGACACTTCCCCATCTTGGACCATGTGGAAAGCGGCATAGGGTAGTTTTTTGCGTACCGCTGGAGCTTGCTGGTTGGACATAACTGGAGCTCCTTGGTCCAGCCATACACAGCTGGGTCACTTCTCGTAACACTTGACTGATCACTTCCTGCGGCGGGTTAGTACCATACAAGGCCAGGCGCCACTGGATGTCACGCTGGGACTCTACTGCCTCTGAGGTATCTGCTGGTGGGTTGCTGGTCTGGTCGCTCTCCATTAGTTCGTGATGATAGTCGCTTTGGATTTGTTGCTGGTGACTTTTCCACGACTTCCGGGAGATCCTTCAAGGTGCTGCGCTTGAGTCCTGCATAGTGATGTTCCATCTGCAGTTAGGTGTAGAGGGTCCCGGTGGTTGTTTGGGTGTGCCTAGGCAAAAGAAAGCATCCCACAGCTTGCTACCAATTGTGACGGAACCCGCTTCCCACACTCCGCTTGAGTGCTTTCGTCAGTACACTGCTTCCCCAAGTCTGGACCTTCAGATACCAGATATTACAGCCACATGTTGTAACCAAGAACCAGGCGAGACTAGCTCAATTACAAAACTGCAACATGGAACGTTTTATTATGAACAAGGATACAGGCTTTTTATACACTTGAAAAGGATGTCAGTCCCCCACAGACACAATAACTCAAATATTTACCCAAAACATCACACAATGGGTTATATAATGAGGTAGGGCTGACTCATGGCTACTCCCCCCTCCCCCATAAGTATTAGCTTACAATTATATAATTAACCCAGCACTTATACCAGCCCAGGTGAACAGATTGCACAGCAACAATGGTAAAGCTGAGTACATTATATATTATCCCAAGTATAAACACAGAACACCTTATTAAACAGACTATAGCAGGGGACCTCAGTAGCAGACTGTCCAGCTCCAGAGGCCAATGTGTCCAGCTCTTTCAATGAACATGTATAGTTCAGAATTAAACTAGGAATGGGTGGTGTGGCTAGCTGCGGAACGTGATGGCCGCACTGAGGGAGCTCCGTGATCATGGACAGCCCTGAGCCACTTACTAGGCGACTCCTAAGCGACCTGTGAGCCCTGAGTATACAGACAGGCTCAGGAAGACAGCGGCAACTTAACAGGCATGTCAGGGAAGAGGAAAACTAGAGAGGGTCCCCGCAAACTGAGCCCATTCATCAGCCCAGCAGAAACATACAGCAGGGAAGATGGCACTGACCCCTCCCCCCACTACAGTAAAGGACAACATGCCACTGGTAAAGAGAGAGGAGAGAACACAGGCATGGAAGTACATTCTCATCACAACAATGATCTGCAAGCTGACATATCCAGCCCTCTTAAACAAAGAAGAAGGATCTCTTCCAATGAAGGTAAAGACAATATAACTATACCAGAACTGACATGTGCAACAAACAATCCTTATGATGAGAAGTTGAATGCAATCCCCACAGCAGGCTAGCCCATACTTGATTCAACAATAAAAGACATGATTCTATCCCTTAGAGGTGCATTACAGCATGTTAAAAATCATGCAAAAAAACAAAATAGAAATGGATGAACTAGGAGGAATTGACTACATAGAAAATAAAATGTGTGAATTTACTTCCGCACATAATGAGATGGTTGATTCCCATTTTGAACTAGAGGAGGAGGTCAAACAACTCAGAATCAAAATGGCAGATATCGAGGACAGGGCCAGGAGGAACGTCGTAAAATTCAGAGGAATACCTGAGAATATAAAACCGCTAGATCGAAAATGATTCATCAAAGAAATGATTTCTGAGCTAATCCCATCAATTCCTAAACAAAAGCTGGAAATAGACCGAGCCCATAGATTGCCCAAGCCCTCTCACATCCCAGAAAAATTGCCACGCGACGTCAAAGCCAGAATTCACTTTTTTGGGGTGAAGGAGCAACTAATGCAATTCGGTAGACATCATTCGCCACTACCAGATCCTTAAGCGGGAATCACCTTATTTACTGACATATCACAAGCCACAATATTAGCTCGCAAAAACTTGAATGAAATTACTAAACTATTGCGGAATGACAGCATGATCTATAAATGGGGATTCCCACACAAATGCTAATAGATCACAAAGGCAAGTCATATTCGATCAATAACATGGAACAAGGCCTGAAACTGCTACGAACCTGGGGTCTACTCCCCAACAATGAGGATACACCAGATCAAACACAACCAGGGAAATTATCCCAAGACTGGCATTCAAACAATAAATGAACTAATCTCCATCTCCTATTAAATAAGCGACGTATTGCAACCTTCCTGGAGCCATAAAAAAATAAAAAAATTCAAACCGGCCTAAATACAGAGTCGAAGTCTCAGGGAACGTGATCAGCTTGACAATCTCCCTAGTACAAATTCAATGTACACTGGAGTTGCACAGCAACTCCTTACTTTTTTCCTGTTTTTTTTTTTTGTTTGAGTTTAAAAACTTTGACTTTGTTTGGCACTGTTTTGCTTATATTTACAATATAGTACAATACCGCCACCTACTGGAAGAAATGTATAACTACATTAAGAAACGATTCTACATCTCCCTTAAAGTATACACATGTAAAAAACAAAGCAAATTCTATAAATGTGATGAATCTTAAAGTGGATGTAAACCCACCACACAGTATTCTGAACTAATGGCATTATTGGAAAGCTGTTCTATATAGAAGCCTCCCTAGTGACATCTCACCTTCCAGATGTCACCCCCTTTAGAGCACGGAGCCCCGCAAAACTCAGATTTTCATGGGCGGGTCTCATCTGCGGTGGAAGGTGGGCAGAGCCGTGATGTCACCAGGCTTCCGCCCACCATTACCCTCCCCTTATGTGGGCAGCGTGCACAAAGGACAGAGCGCGTTCTGGGCAGAAGCAGAGCGCGCTCACGGCCCCCTGTGTCTCCTGCACACAACATTGGCAGTCGGAGATGATCGGTGCTGTGGGGGGGGGGCAGCTGTGAGCACCAATCTCCCTGCATGGCTACTCAGCAGACAGAGGATGATGATGAAAACCTATGCAGGGAGATCGATGTGTGCAGCTGTCCCTCCCCCCCTGCACCGATCATATCTGACTGCTGTCCCTGGTCCTTTCTCCTCCTCCAGCCCCGGTGTTCTCCTCCACCACCCCCCTCCTTCTCTAGCCCCCTCTGTGTCCTCATCCAGCTGCTATGTCTTCCTCCGCCCCCCCCCCTCCCCTGCAGCGGCTTCTCTCCTCTCCTCTGGGTCGGGGGGGTGTCAGGTGTCGGTAAATAAGTCATTATCTGAATGGCACATAGAGAGCATTCGTTACTGAGCGCTCCTATGTTCTGTTATAGCTGAGCAGAGTGATTGTCCCTCTGCTTCAGTGTATGAATGGACGGCAGCCGCTGTCCATTCATCTTCAATGCAGAGAATGGGACTACGGAATTTGTGTCTTCAGTCCCATTCTCTGCTCCAAAGGGGAGATGTTAGGGGCCTGTTTAGACCCCCTGACATCTCACCTAAGCCCCCCAAGGGGGCAGATAAAGAAAAAATGCAATAAAAATTAAAAAAAGATACAAAAAATAAAATAGTAAAAAAATTTACTAAATAAAAACTACTGATACCTCCCCCCACCCTAGCGACACGGTCCAGAGCCCCAAGTCCCCGCAACCCCCAAAAAGGATATTGATAAAAAATGAACAAATTACATTGTAAAAAAAAAATACATAGAAATAAAAAAAAAATACTGACACCATCCACTGCTCTACTGACACCGTCCACTGCTCTACTGACACCGTCCACTGCTCTACTGACACCGTCCACTGTCCTACTTACACTGTCCCCTGTCCTAATAACACCGTCCACTGTCCTACTGACAACGTCCACTGCTCTACTGACACCGTCCACTGTCCTACTCACACTGTCCCCTGTCCTAATGACACCGTCCACTGTCCTAATGACAACGTCCACTGCTCTACTGACACCGTCCACTGCTCTACTGACACCGTCCACTGCTCTACTGACACCGTCCACTGCTCTACTGACACCGTCCACTGTCCTACTCACACTGTCCACTGATCTACTTACACTGTCCCCTGTCCTAATGACACCGTCCACTGTCCTACTGACAACGTCCACTGCTCTACTGACAACGTCCACTGCTCTACTGACAACGTCCACTGCTCTACTGACAACATCCACTGCTCTACTGACAACGTCCACTGTCCTACCGACACCGTCCACTGCTCTACTGACACCGTCCACTATCCTACTGACACCGTCCACTGCCCTACTGACACCGTCCACTGCCCTACTGACACCGTCCACTGCCCTACTGACACCATCCACTGCCTTACTGATTCTCAGTAGATAGGAAGTGATGTACAGTAGGAGTGTGGAGCGATGAGCAGAAGATAGGAAGTGATGTGCAGGAGGAGTGTGGAGCGATACTCAGAAGATAGGAAGCGATGTACAGGAGTAGTATGGAGCGATACTTAGAAGATAGGAAGTGATGTACAGGAGGAGTATGGAGCGATGCTCAGAAGATAGGAAGTGATGTACAGGAGGAGTATGAAGCGATACTTAGAAGAGAAAAAGTGATGTGCAGGAGGAGTATGGAGTGATACTCAGAAGAAAAAGAATGCGTTGTACAGGAGGAGTATGAAGCGATACTCAGAAGATGGGATGCGTTGTACAGGAGGAGTGTGGAGCGATACTCAGAAGAGATCCAATTGTCCTTCCCAGACCAATTTTCAGCATTCAGTACTCTCACACTTTGAATGACAATTACTCTCTCATGCTACACTGTACCCAAAACGACATTTTTATACATATTTTCACACAAATAGAGCTTTCTTTTGGTGGTATTTAATCACCACTGGGTTTTTTATTTTTTGTGACATAAGTGAAAAAAGAGCATTTTTTTAAAAAAAAACACCTTTTTTATTTTCTATGATAAAAATTAGCAAAAAAAGTCATTTTTGTTCATTAAAGAGGTTCTTCCGCTGGTTGGATCCCCCCCCCCCCCCCCAGGTGTCACATTTGGCACCTTTGGGGGGGGGGGGGGGAGGGGGGAAGAGGACTTTAGACAGGTGTCCTTTTCCATACATCCGGGAGCTCTGGCTGGCAGCCGCGGTGGCTGACGTCAGCAGCCCGGCTCCCTCCTCGCTGGCCAATAGCAGAGCGGGGCGTAGCCTCGCGCATGTGCAGTAAGGTGCCCGGCGTGAAGCTGTAATGCTACACGTCAGGGTTCCCTTACCCACAATGGATGCAGCTGCACCCGACCCCCGATCCGAAGATCGGCGACGGGTGCCGACATCGCTGGACTCCAGGACAGGTAAGTGTCCTATTATTAAAAGTCAGCAGCTACAGTATGTGTAGCTGCTGACTTTTAATTTTTTTTTTCAGGCGGACCTCCGCTTTAATTTGGGCCAAAGCCTATACTGCTACATATCTTTGGTAAAAATTACCCAAAAAAGTGTATATTATTTGGTCTGTGTGAAAGTTATAAAGTCTACAAGCTATGGTGCCAATCATCGAAAATTGATCACACCTGATGTACTGACGGCCGATCTCATTTCTTGAGGCCCTGAAATGCCAGGAAAGTACAAATACCCCCCAAATGACCCCTTTTTTGAAAAGTAGACATTCCAAGGTATTCAGTAAGAGGCACGGCAAGTTTTTTGAAGTTGTATTTTTTTTCACAATTCTTTTGAATATAAAGAAATTAGTTTTTTTTTTTTTTTACACAAAATTGTCATAAGTTATTTTTCACACACAGCATATGCATACTTCCAATTACACCCCAAAATACATTCTGCTACTCGCCCAGAGTATGGCGATACCACATGTGTGCGACTTTCACAGCCTGGCCACATACAGACGTCAAGCATTCTAGGAGCAGAATTTTCACATCTAATTTCCTATCCACCTATTACACTTTTGAAGGCCCTGGAGCACAAAGACATTGGAATTACCCACAAAATGACCCCATTTTGGAAAGCAAACACCCCAACTTATATTCTATGAGGCATTATGAGTCTTTTGTATGGTTCATTTTTTTTCACAAGTCTTCGAAAAACATGGAAAGAAAATGAAAACGCTTTTATTTTTACACAACGTGGTCAATTTATAAGATATTTCCAACACATAGCATGTACATATCAAAAATTACCCCCCAAAATATATTCTGGTATTTGTCCCGAGTATGGTGATACCACATGTGTGAGACTTTTACACAGCCTGGCCACATAGAGAGGTCCAGCATTAAAGTAGTACCTTCAGGCCTTCTAAGAGCATAAATTACACATCTAATTTCATTCCTTCCTATCACACTTTTGAAGGTCCTGGAGCAATAGGACAGTGGAATTACCCACAAAAATACCCCATTTTGGAAAGTAAACACCACAATATGGTGCTGGTCACAGGTACTATGGTACTCTGATGGGTTGGAGACAGGTACTCGGGTACTCTGATGGGCTGCAGATAGGTACTCGGGTACTCTGATGGGCTGGTGATAGGTACTCGGGTACTCAGATAGGCTTGTAACAGGTACTCGGTTACTCTGAGATGGTAACAGGTACTTGGGTACTCTGATGGGCTGCAGATAGGTGCTAGAGTACTCTGATGGGCTGGTGACAGGTACTAGGGTACTCTGATGGGCTGGTGACAGGTACTGGGGTATTCTGCTGGGCTGCAGATAGGTACTAGGGTACTCTGATGGGCTGCAGATAGGTACTAGGGTACTCTGATGGATTGGTGACAGGAACTCGATTACTCTGATGAGATGGTGACAGGGACTCGGGTACGTTGATGGGCAGGTGACAGGTACTCGGGTACTCTGATGAGCAGGTGACAGGTACTTGGGTACGTTGATGGGCAGGTGACAGGTACTCGGGTACGTTGATGGGCAGGTGACCTGTACTTTAATGGGCTGTGACAGGTACTTTTGAAGTGACTGGCTGTGATAGGACACAGCTGGTCACGTGGTAAAGAGCCAATTTTATTGGCTCTTTACCCCAATCTGGGATGGGCTGAGTCCTGAGGGACACGCCCAATCCCCAATCGCCGCAATGCGGGGGACCGCAGAATGGCGAAAACGGGAGGACGTCATATGATGTCCACCCAGGATGGGGAATGCACCTTATTACAATACATCGGTAAGGAAGTGGCTAAAGTGCAATGTGATATATATAGAAAATAATTAATATATGTACATTTCAAAGTGGTGGTGCAGTATTTACATTTCATATAAAAAAAGTCTTAAAAAAATTGGGTCATGATAAACTTGTGCAGATCCAGTGCAAGCTGTTTGCACCAACTTCAGTGTAACATCACCAAGACACAAGCGCACACCAGCTTGCCAACAAATGTGTCCTCTTAAAATTATGCGGTCATGTGTGCTTGTCATCACCTGAATATTTGCTGCCACTTCACTCAAAAGACAACAATGCGGGTATGATGATTTTCTCCTAAAAGTGTGCTTTGCCCACTCTGTGCAGTGCAGTACCAACCACAGGAAACCCCTTATATGCAAAGAATAAATCACAATATAGTGCATTACCAAGGTAATTAAACAATTTTATCTCTTTATCCATAAAGTTAGCTGTAAGCACAGTACATTATGTTCCGCTATAACACTACAGCGTGCTTTATTCTCTGAATATACGGGGTTTTCTTTGGTTGGTACCGGACTGCATAAAGTGGACAAAGGACACTTTTGGGAGATTGCCATCATACATGCATTGTTGCTTTTTGAGTGAAGTGGCTGCAAATATCTGGCAGATGACAAGCACACGACCGCATAATTTTATAAAATCAAATTTTTTGAGTAAGCAGATGGTGTGTGCTCTTCTGTCTTGATGTTACACTGAAGTAGGTGCAAACAGATTGCAATGGATCTGCATATGTTTTTAATTGCACAGTTTTATATGACTTTTTATATTATATGTATGTTTTATGCATTTTATTCATTGCAATAGCACTTTGGACTGTACATGTATTAATTATTATTTATATTAATCACACTGCACTTTATTGTGTTTCACACTTATATGATGGATATTTTTCCTTTGTTTCTTTGAGTCCCATCCTCCTGGCAGAGCTGATGTATATCAGTCGTTTGTGTGTCTTCTTTTTGCTGGCATGTTAGGAGCTGGAATAATCATTTCTTCCCTGTTTATTACACTGAACTTGTGTTGTATAAAATACCCATTGATCACTATCATCCAGTCAAAAGCAAGGAAAGACACCACATGACTTCAGCATGTAGATTCATGCTGAGGTGTTGAACAGCCAATCCCAGGAGCTCTGGAGAAGAAAGGGGAGGAGGGGGGTGTGGGGGAGTGAATGCTGGTGCATGAGATAAGAATCACCTGTCACACAGCACTGGGAGGAACAACTATTATTATCACAGGGAACAAAGATAAGAGCTTTACTCATTGTTGGATTAACTCTTTGTGATAAAACTTATCACAGATCACATGAAATCCTCTCCTGGACAAGCTAGAAGGGTTAGTAAAAAATTTTTTTTTCAGGTTTACATCCACTTTAACCACTTGCCGACCGTCAACCGCAGGTTGACGGCGACAAGATGGCTCTGCCAGGCAAACCGCCGTCATACGACGGCGGCTGCCAGATCGGGCACTGTGAGCGCGTGCCGCCGGAGGTGCTCTCACTGTGTTCGGGGGGTCAGGGAGCGGGTGCGGCGGACTCGATCTCCACCGGATACCTGCGATGCCCCCCCGGGAGTGAAAGAATGGAGGTCCGTGTATGTAAACACGGATCTCCGTTCTGTGAGGGGGGGGGGACTGATCACAGCCTTCCTCTATATGGAAGCTGTGATCACTCCCCTTCCCCTGCTAGGGCAGCCCCCATACGGTTAGAACACGCCCAGGGAACACAGTTAACCCTTAGAGCGCCCCCTGTAGGTTAACCCCTTCACTGCCAATGGCATTTACACAGTAATCAGTGCATTTTTATAGCACTGATCACTGTATAAATGCCAATGGTCCCAAAAAAGTGTCAAAATGGTCCGACATGTCCGCTGCAATATCGCAGTACCGTTAAAAATCACAGATCGCCGCCATTACTAGTAAAAAAAAAAAAAATGAAAACCCCAGAAATGAATTCTCATCATGCGTAAACGCGGCAACTTTTGCGCAAACCAATCAATAAACGCCTATTGCGATTTTTTTTTATCACAAATATGAGAGAGAATATAAATCGGTCAAAAACATTGAAAAAAAATGTTTTTTTATATTTTTTTGGATTTGTATTTTAGCAAAAAGTAAGAAATTTGTTTTTTTTTTTTGCAAAATTGCCGCTCTTCTTTTGTTTATGGCGGCGATCAGAAATGACGCAGCGGTGATCAAATACCACCAAAAGAAAGCTCTATTTGTGGGAAAAAAGGACGCAAATTTAGTTTGGGTACAACGTCACACGACCGCGCAATTGTCAGTTACAGCGACGCATTGCCGAATCGCAAAAAGTGCTCTGGTCCTAAAGTGTGAAATCCTTCCGGGGCTGAAGTGGTTAAACTTCTATCGCTGAACGTTAAGGGTCTAAACAACCCATACAAAAAGGAAGTCTCTGTGGTCGGATACTATAAAATTGGAATGTGATATAATTTGCATTCAAGAATCCCATTTTGCACGGGATAAAGCACCTAAATTCAGCCACAAGAATTTCCCACAAATATTTATATCCAACAACAGGAAGAAAAAAGGTGTAATCACAGCAATTAAAGATACTGTCTCCTTCCATTTAAGAAAAATCAAAACTGACAAACAAGGCAGATACATAATCATAGTAGCCTCCATAGACAATATCATCTATACGAGGGATATGCAATTAGCGGACCTCCAGATGTTGCAGAACTACAAGTCCCATGGGGCATAGCAAGACTGATAGCCACAAGCATCATACCCAGAGGCATGGTGGTACTTGTAGTTTTGCAACAACTGGAGGTCCGCTAATTGCATATTCCTGATCTATACTATTGTCAATCTTTATGCCCCTAACAAAAACCCTCATCATTTTTTTCAAAAAATAATTTAAAAAACATGGAAAATACAAGAAGGAAACCACCTTATATGTGATGACTTCAATGTCCCAATGGACCCGGATATGAACACAACCAAGAAAAGCCACACAACCAGAAGAGGATTATCAACCATTTTTTCTGCAAAGGACTTGTACGATCCTTGGAGATGTTTGCACACAACAGAAAAGGACTATACTTTCTTTTCACAGGTTCACAAATCGTACTCTAGAATAGACTATTTCATTACTGACCGGACCCTCCTGCCAAAAATCATGAATGCTCGCATTCACAACATTACATGGTCGGACCATGCATCAATTACACTTGAAATAAATACAGGCCAAGTATCCACTAATAATTATCTATGGAGAAACAACACCTTTATCCTATTACAGGAAAAACATCTGACAGTGATGAAAAAAAGTCTAATAGAATTCTTTGATCTAAATGATAATGAAACAACAAACCGCAATACTCTATCGTGTACCCATAAGGCATTTGCCAGAGGGCCTCCTTATACAAACTGCAGCATGGGGAAAAAAAAAAAAAAAAAGAACACAAACTCTAAATAAAATATTAAAAGACATCAGCAACTTAGAAGAAATGCATTTAAAAAATCATAAAAGACACAAAACTGCAAGACCAGCTTAATAACCTAAGACACGAATTACGCATTACCCTCATAACAGAACATGACAAATACTTAAAAATATTAAAACTAAAATACTACTCCCAAAATAACAAAGCAGGTAAATTACTAGCCTCTCAACTATGCCAACGAAGAAGTAAAAATAGAATCCATAAACTGACCCTTCATTCCTCGGGGAAAACTGTAATCAATCCTCAAGAAATTGCAGATACTTTCGTTCAATACTACGAATCCCTATACAGCTTAAAAGAAGATAGTAATACTCCCCAACCAAACTCGCAAACAATAATGGAATTTCTAAACTACACAAATATAGCAGAAATAGATCCTACCCAATTAGAACAACTCAACTCAACAACTCAATAAACCAATATCAAATGAAGAAACAATAAGAGTCATTAAAGAACTACCCCAACATAAAGATTTTTCAGAGATATTAGCCCCCTATCTAACCAACATGTTTAATGATATAGCAAAAAAAAAAAAAAACTTTTAGAAGCCATAATAATAACATTATCAAAAACCAGTAAAGACCCCTCCTCCCCACTAAATTACAGACCCATCTCATTATTAAACTCCGACCTTAAAATATATGCAAAAATCTTGGCCAATAGATTAGTAGACATCACCACCATTTTAATAAGCCCTGATCAAGTAGGTTTTGTCAAGGGAAGACAAGCCCCAGATGGCACCAGAAGGATGTTAAATTTGATCATTCAAGTCCACTCTGATCATATGCCCTCATTACTTTTGGCACTAGATGCCGAAAAGGTATTTGACAGAATGCACTGGGACTATATCTTCAAAACTCTAACCAAATTTGGCTTTAAAGGATTTATACATTCGGCAATTATGGCGCTATACACCCAACCTACTGCAAAAGTTTTCACATCATGCACAATATCTAGGAACTTCACTTTAACAAATGGAACCCGACAAGGATGCCTATTATCCCCAATAATATTTTCTCTAGAAATCGAACCTCTAGCAGAACATATACGATCATCCCTTAATATACAAGGCATTAGAATTGGCCAATATGAACACAAATTGGGTTTATTTGCTGATGACATTATCCTATCCCTAACCAAGCCTAGCTCTTCTCTCCCAGAAGTCCAAAAAATCCTAGAAAAATTTGGAGAAGCCTAATATTACAAAATTAACAAATGTTATGCTCTACCCATGAATCTCCCTACGGAATGAATTGACTCGCTATTAGAGTTGAGCGAACCCGAACTGTAAAGTTCGGGTCCGTACCAAACTGTAAAGTTCGGGTCCGTACCAAACTTTGGGGTGTCCGTGACCCGGACCCGAACATTTGAAAAAGTTTGGGCTCGGGGTTCGGGTATTTGATCATGCATGTTGAATAGCTGCAGGGCAGCCAATCAACAAGCGTTTCACTGGTTTGCCCTTAGAAGCCATAACAGCCATGCCTAATAATGGCATGGCTGTGATTGGCCAGTGCATCATGTGACCCAGCCTCTTTATAAGCTGGAGTCACTTAGTGCTGCATGTCACATGCTCTCTGGCTAGTGTAGGGAGAGGATGCTGCCGGCGCTGTGAGGGACAGATGGCAGATATAACAACATCTCATCCTGCATTACAGAACGATCTGACTGGACTAGGTAGAGTCTACTGCTTAGAGGGACAGATTAGTGTTCTAAAATCATCTTCTAGTTCTATAAGGTCAGGTTCCTGCTGTTACTGTAAGGGACAGATTATTATTCTAATATCATTCACTTCCTTTTGCAGCCCTCTAGCACGTTCCAGGACTTTTTTACAGTCATTTTTGTGCCGAAAAGTTCGGGCCCTCATTGACTTCAATAGGGTTCGGGGTAAAGTTCGGGTCAAGTTCGGTACCGAACCCTAACTTTTTCGCGAAGTTCGGCCGAACCCACCGAACCCGAACATCCAGGTGTTCGCTCAACTCTATAAATAAATTGAATAGGATTGGTCCCAGGACAGAACCTTGGGGAACTCCACTTTCTACACCAGACAATTCTGAGTACTCCCCATTTATCACCACCCTCTGGACTCGCCCTTGTAGCCAATTTTCAATCCAGGTGCTCACCCTTTGATCCATGCTGAGGGACCTTAGTTTGTACAGTAAACGTTTATGGGGAACTGTATCAAATGCTTTCGCAAAATTCAGATACACCACGTCCACAGGCCTTCCCTTATCTAGATGGCAGCTCACCTCCTCATAGAAGATTAATAGATTGGTTTGGCAAGAACGATCCTTCATGAACCCATGCTGATTATCACTAATGATACCGTTCTCATTACAATAATCTTGTATGTAATCCCTTATTATTTCCTCCAAGAGCTTGCCAATTATTGGTGTTAAGCTAACTGGTCTGTAGTTCCCAGGGATATATCTTGGTCCTTTTTTATATATTGGTACTACATTCGCTTTCTTCCAAACAGCTGGTATCATACCAGTCAGAAAACTGCTCTTAAAGATTAGGTACAAGGTTCTGGTAATAACGTGACTAAGTTCCTTAAGGACGCTCGGGTGTAAGCCATCTGGTCCCGGTGACTTATTAGTGTTCAGTTTTTCAAGCCTATTCCTGATTTTATCCTGTTAGTCATGAGGGTACTTCCCGTGACGTACCGTGAGGATCAGCATTGTAGTTCTGAATAATTGTGCCCCCAGTTTCCTTCGTGAATACTGAGGAGAAAAATGAGTTTAACACGTTTGCCATTTCTCCATCCTTTGCAACCAGTTTTCCCTCATCATTCTTTATGGGGCCAATATGATCTGACCTCCCTCTCTTACTGTTTAAATACTTAAAGAATTTCTTGGGATTCCTTTTACTTTCCTCTGCTGTGAGTCTTTCATGTTCTATCTTAGCTGCTCTGATTGCACCTTTGCATTCCTTATTGTGTGTTTTATAAATATGAAAATCTGATATGGTCCCCTCAGCCTTGTATTTTTTGAAGGCCTTCTCCTTTGCTTTTATGTGTGCCTTTACGTCAGCGTTAAGCCATCCTGGTCTTTGGTTAGCTCTTTTAAATTTATTTCCTGTTGGGATACACTGGCTAATACCTTTGTTTAGTATATTCTTGAAGCATTCCCATTTTTCCTCCGCATTCATTGTTCCTAGAATTTTATCCCAGCTAACATCTTCCAGCATGGAGTGTAGTTTATGAAAGTTGGCTCTCTTAAAATTCAGCATCTTTGTATTCCCCTTATGTTTCTTATTTGTGTAACTTATACTGAAACGAATTGTCCTGTGATCGCTATTTCCTAGATTGCCCCTTACTTCCACGTCTGTGATCAGGTCTGTATTGTTAGTGATCAGAAGGTCTAGTAATGCTTTTTCTCTTGTTGGTGCATTTACTATTTGACCCATGAAATTGTCCTGCAGGACATTAAGGAAAGGGTGAGCCTTAGCTGAATGTGCAGTACCTTCCTCCCAGTCAACATCTGGGTAATTAAAATCCTCCATTATAATAACACTTCCCATCCTAGCCGCTATTCCAAATTGCGATAGGAGGTCCGCCTCCCCCTCCTCCCTCTCATTTGGGGGCCTATAGCATATTCCCAGTATTACTTTCTCCCTGCTATCCTCCCTTTGTATCTCTAGCCATAAGGCTTCAACATCCTCCCCAGATCCACTACTAATGTCATCCCTCACATTTATTCTTATGTCATTTTTTATATACAGGCATACCCCTCCCCCTTTTTACCCACCCTGTCCCTGCGATATAGGGAATACCCCTGGATGGTAGCCAGCCAATCATGAGAGCTGTTGAACCAAGTCTCCGATATTCCCACAAAGTCTAACTCTTCCTCGTACAGTAGTAACTCTAGTTCTCCCATCTTGTCTGCCAGACTCCTGGCATTAGTGAACAAGCCATGTAGTTTTGTCTGGACACCTGCATTTCCCCTGCTGGGTAATCCTCTTTTGCATATAGGATATGTTACGCTACTCGCCTCGGATTTAAGTCCTTTATTCGGCCTATCACTCCTCCCTCCAATACTACCCCCTGAACTCTATTGCACTCTAGCTATTTCTAAGTCTGGACCCTCCCCCCATAGCCTAGTTTAAAAGCTCCTCTAACTTTTCAGCCGTCCTCATTCTCAGCCGGTCTGCACCTTCCCCATTTAGGTGCAGCTCATCCTTCCTATAGAGCTCGTAGCCGATTGAGAAATCGGCCCAGTTCTCCAGGAACCCGAAACCCTCCTTTCTACACCAGCTCCACAGCCACTTGTTGACTTCCCTAATCTCCCGCTGCCCCTCTGGTGTGACTCGAGGTACTAGTAGCATTTCTGAGAATACTACCTTGGAGGTCCTAAGCCTCAATTTTGCTCCTAGGTCCCTGAAATCTTTTTTTAGGACACTCCACCTACCTCTAACTTTGTCATTGGTGCCAACAAGCACCATGACAGCCGGGTCTTCCCCAGCCCCTCCCAGCAATCTGTCCACCTGATCCGTGATGTCCCGAACCCGCGCGCCCGGTAAACAGTTTACAGTTTGGTGCTTCAGGTCTTTTTGACAGATTGGCCTCTCTTTGTTTCTAACAATGGAGTCCCCTACC
>BLSH010116141.1:36602-52096 GCA_018402905.1 Glandirana rugosa
TGTCTAGGCTTTATCTTGGGGTGGGTAGGGTGGGAAGAGTTGGCAGGGGTTGAATCGCCCGAACCTAGGGCTTTGTTACTTTCAAGTTGTTCTTTTTTGCTAGGGTCCTTTTTTTTTATTTGTCATTTGACAAGGGTACCGAGGCGGTATTTACCCTACCCCAATCACCACGCCCACGGCCGAGGCAACTTAGTATAGGTCACACAGACTTCCCCTCCGTATTACATCCCTCCGTCCCTCTATAGTTAATTGGGGAAGGAATGGCCCGTGAATTTGGAGGGAGGACGGGTCTGGTTAAAAACCGAAAGTCGCGACAGCGTAAAACTTACTGTTAACGCGCCAGCACGCTGCAACATGGGTTTATTGGTACAACGTCGCACGACCGCGCAATTGTCATTCAAAATGCGACAGCGCTGAAAGCCAAAAATTGGTCTGGGCAGGAGGGAGGTTTAAGTGCCCGGTAAGGAAGGGGTTAATTGATATCTCCCTGCCTCCCTACATTATGCCTCCCCTTCAGACACACTGGATATGATTCAACGGAGCCGGCACCCGCACCACTAACCCCATCCCATTTATGGCGGAGCCATGGGAACAGTTTACTGTTTATTTTTTTTTCCTGGGATCGTTTTTTCTTGTTGAACTTTCATTGTTTCGGGATCCAAGCCCGCTAAGTTGGGGACGGTTGAGAAGGGTGGGATGGGTGGGGTTCTATTTCGGATCTGTTGAGGTCGACTGAGCTGTTTGTCAAATTGTTATTATTTCTTTTTTCTGTTATTTTTATACATGTAAGATATCCGGAGTTATTGGGCTGTCCATGGGTATATCTGCATTCTACTCGCCGAAATTCTATCCGTAAAAACGGATCCAGATGGCCGGTATGTTATATTCACTATACAAATAGCTAGAATGACATTAACCCTGGTCAATATCTATGTACCTCCTCTTTTTAACCCAGATCTGCTCTCTAAATTATCTTTTCTCCTTGTAGAAAGAACTTCTGGACCAGTATTGTATAAAGGAGACTTAAACACTGTTTTAGACCCCCTATTGGACCGCTTGGGGGGTAGCGGTAAATCCTGCCCCTCTTTTGTAGATTGGGCTGGAGTCTATAATCTTACTGAACTATGGAGGTGGAAGCACCCCAGTGAATACCAATATTCGTGTCACTCTGATTCATTCTATACTATGTCTCGTATTGACTTGGCATTTGCCACGCCAGATGCTCTCCCGTTGGTATCATCGGTGTCCTATCTGCCTAGAGGGGTGTCTGATCACGCACCTCTGGTTGTAGATCTCCTTCTCCTGCCCACACAATGACCTGTTGCGTGGCACATGGGACCACAATGGCTGGAGGACGAGATTGTACAGAGATGGTGGACTATTGGAGGATCAATCAAGGATCTACCGATCCCTTTTATGTCTGTGACGGGTGCCCTGCGTAAAAACGCAATACAGTGCACCAAGGAGTTGGAGGAAGCAATGGTGGTGGCTGAGGCAGACTATGTAGCGCACCCGGATCCCCCTAGACGCGTCCTGTGGCTCGCCAAACGCAGACAATATGAACTTAAGTTGCTAGACCTAACCCAAAAGTGTATGTTACATGTGACACAAAAAATATTTGAACATGGTAATAAGGCTGGAAGGCTCTTGGCTTACCTAGTTAGACCAGACCATGCCCCTGTCTCTATTCCTCGAATTATTACTCCACAGGGAGGGATTAGTGACGCCCCACAAGATATTGTGGACACGTTCCTGTCCTTTTATAAAGATCTCTATACTACAGGGGCCAACTACGCATCTGACTGATTACCTTGCACAAATCCCACTCCCACACTTAACGGATCAGGAATCAGAGGATCTGGAAGCTCCCATTACAGTAGAGGAAAATAAGATGGCAATCTCCCAACTCCCAAATCATAAATCCCCAGCCCTAGATGGCTTCCCAGCCGAATGGTATAAGAAGTTTGCCTCATTACTTAGCCCTCCCCTCCTTAATACTTATAACGTAGCCTTAAAGGAGAAAATTCTCCCACCATCCATGAGGGAAACTCTAATTGTACTGCTATTGAAGCCTAGAAAAGACCCTTTACTTTGTGATTCGTATCGCCCCATATCCCTTATAAACGTGGATGTTAAAATTATTGCTAAAGTACTAGCCAATCACCTTAATCTAATTATTGGAAAACTGATAGGCTGTGATCATGGGGGTTTTATACCATGGAGATCCACTAGGATGAATATACGTAGGCTGTTTCATAACCTGCAATACCCTCATGATTGTGTGCCCACTAGAGTAATTGTGTCACTTGACACTAAAAAAGCATTTGTTAGTGTGGAGTGGCCATACCTATTCAAAGTCTTGGAATGCTACGGAATCGGTCCACACCTGATAGCCTGGATCAGACTGCTATATTGCTCCCCAATGGCTCATATCAGGGTTAATTCCACGGTGATGGAGGCGTTCCCGATTACCAGGGGAACTAGGCAGGGGTGTCCTTTGTCCCCCCTCCTATTCGCCTTGGCCATGGAGCCCTTAGCCATACAAATCTGTAACACTTCCCAAATCAAAGGTCTCTCTGTTGGGACTATAGAAGAACGCATATCACTCTATGCTGATGATACTCTGGTATATTTGGCGGACCCACAGGACTCCCTCAAACACCTATTATCCCTTATAAATACTTTCGGGGACTACTCGGGTTTCAGGGTGAATTGGGAAAAATCTACCCTCTTCCCCTTGGACCAGGCGGCCATACCACTGATTTACGCAGGGTCAAAATTACAGGTTGTTGCCTCATTTAGGTACCTAGGCGTGATAGTACAATTGCCACTTTCTAGGTATGTTGAGAATAACATATGCCCTCTATTGAAACAATTACAAGAGCTCATTCAGAAATGGATGGATCTCCCACTGGATCTCATGGGCAGGGCTAACATCATTAAAATGATCTATCTTCCCAAGCTACTTTATGCCCTGGCCAATGCTCCGTATAGGGTCCCAAAATCCATTTTTAAACGCATTGATTCCATATGCACTACTTTCCTTTGGCGGGGTGGGTCACCTAGATTAGCTCTTGAGGCACTCCGACTTCCTTCTCACCTAGCTGGTCAGGCCTTTGCCAATCTTTACCTGTATTATCTGGCCTCACAGCTAGTATTTATCCATGACTGGCTACACCCCAACGATACCAATGCCTGCACTAGTACGGAGGGGGCTATTGCTTCCTCTATGGAAACGCTCCATAATGTGATCTATAGGAACCGTGTCCCGGATAGATCAGGGACGGCTATAATGCATATGTCCCTTTCTCTCTACCGGACAATCAAAACTAAATTTGCTTGGGAGCCATGGGACGCCTTGCCAAATATGCCCCTGTGGTGTAATGGTACCCTTAAGGAGTTGCAATCTATACTGGACCCTGTGAGGTGGTCCTCCCTGGGAGTTAAATCTCTTTAATGCACAGGGATTTAAACCCTTTCAGCAACTCCAGCAGGAGTTTGGCCTCCCAAATTCTTATATTTTTTATTATTACCAACTGAGACATGCAGTCAGGGCGCAGTTGGTACCCTGGATAACCCGCTCTGCATGCCCCCACTAGAAAATGTATTAAGAGACCCAGCCACCACTAAACTCATTTCACTCTACTATATGACCCTAGCTACAGACACGAATCCCAGGTTTCGGGCTGCCCAAAAAAAATGGTCTGACTTAGATATGCAAATTACGGAAGAAGACTGGTCGGAATTCACAGACACCTTCAAATCATCGGTCATCTCTTCTAAAGACTGAGTTATTCAAATTAAAGTCTTCCATCAGTCTCATCTCACCCCTCATAGACTCTGTAAAATGGGCCTATCGTCCACGGACACATGTTTTAGGGGATGTGGTCAGCAGGCAGACTTTCTACATTGTTTCTGGACGTGCCCAGTGGTACAGAATTTCTGGAAAGACATTGGCTCCTTCATTTCGACGGTTCTGGGCCTCCCCAACATTATTAATCCTTAAAATTGCCTTTTGGGAATTTTTGGAGATTTATCACTGCCCGCCTCGGCAAAGAGACTCCTTCATATCCTCTTCTTCTATGCAAAGAAGTCTCTCTTGCTGACATGGAAGAGCTAAATAAAACATTGTGGTTGAAACTGATAAATGATGTGCTACCCCTATATAAAGTTACCTTTGACCTTAGGAAAAGAAGTACAGGATTCCATAAGATCTGGGGCAGATGGTTAGCCAATCCTCCTACGTTGAGCCCTCCTTTGCCATGAAGATCAATCATATTTACTTTACACTGGGTCGATACCGGCTTGTCTGGTTTACCACAAAGATAAACAATTTATGTTGTACACTTAATAGACTCCGGCCTAATCAATTAGAGATGTACCCGTATGTTAGTCATTGAAAAATATGTCTAGGAAATCTATTGACCGTGCACAAGCCATTGATATTTTGTATTTGTTTGTCTGATATGATGCCCAAAGGGCCATTGTTTGTTTTGGTGTTTGTATATCTTTTGAAAATCAATAAAAAATATATTTTTCTAAATAAATAAATGAATTCTCATGGTTTGTAAATGCGGGAACTTTTGCGCAAACCAATCAATAAACGCTGATTGCGATTTTTTTTTACCACAAATATGAAGAAGTATATAAATCGGCCAAAAGTGATGATTACATTTTTTTTAATATTTTTTTGGACATTTATTATAGCAAAAATTAAAAAAATATATTTTTTTTCAAAACTGTCGCTCTTTTTTTGTTTATAGCGGTGATCAGAAATGACGCAGAGGTGATCAAATAGCACCAAAAAAAGCTCTAATTGTGGGAAAAAAAGGACGCCAATTTAATTTGGGTACAACGTCGCACGGCTGCGCAATTGTCAGTTAGAGACGCAGTGCCAAATTGCAAAAAGTGCTCTGGTCCTAATGTGGGAAATCCTTCCGGAGCCGAAGTGGTTAAAAACATCCATAGGTGACGGTTTAAAAACGAGTGATACCCTACATGTGTGTTTTGAAAACTGTTTACATTTGCGGGTAGGACTTATGTATGCGTTCTCTTCTGCATGTGAGCATGAAGGGACAGGGCGCTTTAAATTTTTTTTTTTCGTATTTATTTTATTTAATTTTTTTCTTTTTCACTGTCCATATTTTTCTGATAACTTTTATTGCTGTCAGAATGCAAACATCCCTTGTGACAGTAATAGGCAGTGACATGTACTCTTTATGGAGGGATCTGGGGTCTATAAGACCCCAAATCCCTTCTTTGAACTTAAAAGCATTCAAAACGCCAAATTTGGCTGTTTTGAATACTGTTAATTTTTTAAAATTTGGAGAGTTTAACCACTTCTGCCCCAGAAGGATTTACCATGTTAGGACAAGAGCACTTTTTGCGATTCCGCACTGCGCCGTTTTAATTGACAATTGCGCGGTCGTGCGACATTGTACCCAAACGAAATTTGCGTCTTTTTTTCCCCACAAATAGAGCTTTCTTTTGGTGGTATTTGATCCCCTCTGCGTCACTTCTGATCACTGCTATAAACAAAAGAGTGACAATTTTGCAAAAAAAAAATCAATATTTCTTACTTTTTGCTAAAATACAAATCCAAAAAAAAAATATAAAAAAATGAATTTATTCATCGGTTTTGGCCGATTTATATTCTTCCTCATATTTGTGGTAAAAAAAAAAAAAAAATCGCAATTGGCGTTAATTGCCGCGTTTACAAACTATGAGAATTAATTTCTGGTGTTGTTGCATTTTTTTTTACTAGTAATGGTGGCGATCTGCGATTTTTATCGGGACTGTGATTTTGCGGCGGACATGTCGGACCATTTTTGACACTTTTTTGGGACCAATGACATTTATACAGCGATCAGAAATTGAAATACCCACTGATTACTGTGTAAATGTCATTGGCAGTGAAGGGGTTAACCTGCAGGGGGCGCTCTAGGGGTTAACTGTGTTCCCTAGGCGTGTTCTAACTGTATGGGTGCACCAGAGATCTAACTGATCCCGAGTATAAGGATCAGTAGATCTCTGACATGCTGCCTGTCAGAACGGGGAACCGCTATGTTTACATTAGCAGTTCCCCGTTCAGGGTCTGTCACAGGGCATCGCGAGTCACCGTTGGCCATTGAGTCCACCCGACCCGCGGCCCTGCTCACTAAAGTGGCGACTATAAGCGTTGATTCATGGGACAGAGCCGCGCTGTTGCTGCTTATAGTCGTAAGGTGGTCGGCAAGTGCTTAAGTCTTCTGTAAACTGGAAGTGATGTCATGACGTTGCTTCCGAGTTACCATATCTTAGACCTGATCAAAGCCAATTCCGGCTTCTTTCGGGACTCCAGCCAGCCGGCGGAGGTGCCAGCTGGTCGCTTGGGCCTCCTGGTGGAGAGCCCAGGCGAACCGTGGAGGGGGGGGGGGGGCATCCCCTTCCACTGCTTGTAATAACAGCCGAGTAGTTGCTTAGCTGCATTGGTTATTACAAGAAAGCCGACCGTCCGCTCTAAAAAACGGTACCGGGGTCATGCCTGCAGCTGCAGATTATCTCGGTACAACCCCTTCAAGCCGAAGGCCACATATTTGCGTTACGTTAGCGTGAAGGGGGTTGACCATACCCAGGTTTTTCAGTCTTTGTGTTGACTTTCAGTCTTTGTGTTAACATATTTTGGGGTTATTTTTGGCCTGATTGAGTCCTAGTTCTTCGACTATGAAAGTGGTTTGTGAATGTCACATGACCCCCATCAAAAGGAACATTAGTTGGGCAGGTCCCCATCCCCGGTGCCCCTCCTGGGATAAGTGGCACCAGCAGCCAGGAGCGCTACCAGCGTGTTCAGATCAGCATTGTATGTCCAATAATCCACAAATATGGATTTAGCCCAACTCTATCTTCTGGCCCAATGTGACCTCAATTAAGGGTATTTCAGCAGATGAATATGAGCACTTCCACCACTGGAAGTGCCTATGGTATTATTTGTTCTTGCATCATTTTGAGATGTTTCATTGATCATTCCGAATTCATTGACAGGTCCACTTGACCTCCTTCTGGCCTGCATTTACCTGGGCTTCATGCTGATTTTTCATTCCAATAGACTTGCATAGGTATGGAAAACCTACTTGAGGCAAGCAAAAGCCTCTCAGCACAGGAGCTTAGGGTCAATTCACACCAGCCTCTGTGTTGGTGGAGCCTAAAGAGGAAGGGGTATGGTTTACATATGACAGGGCGTGTTTTAAACAGGAAGGGCGTGGCCTTGGCAGGAAGGGGTGGACCATACTTAAATTGGGGGATGCCTAGGGCAGCACAAAACCCAAATACACCACTGACCATGGAAATGGATTTCAAGCATTTATGGAGAATGGGGGCACCATGTTAGACAGAAAAGTAGTCATGAAGTAGCTTGGACTCAGAGAAGGACAGAGCTTCAGTAGAGTTTATTTTTTCCAGATCAACAACCAAAACAGAACAATAACCAAAAACAATAAAAGTACAAAAGAGAGAACACAATGGGCGGTTCTGATGTATTAAAACGAAACAATAACTTATATAACAAATCATCTGCCACTTTATTACACCTGTTCAATTGCTTGATAACGCAAATTGCTAATCAGCCAATCACAATGCATTTAGGCATCTAGATGTGGTAAAGATGACTTATTTAAGTTCAAACTGAGGGTCAGAATTGAACGTGGCATGGTTGTTGGTAGCAGGTCTGAGCATTTCAAAAACTGCTGATCTGGGATTCTCAATCACAACCATCTCTTGGGTTTACAGAGAATGGTGGGAAAAAGAGAAAATATCCAGTGAGCAGCAGTTGTGTGGAGGAAAATGTCTTGCTGATGTCAGAGGAGAATGGGCAGACTGGTTCCAGATGATAGAAAGACAACAGTAACTCAAATAACCACTCGTTACAACCAAGGTATGCAGAATACCTTCTCTGAACACACAACACTGCAAACCTTGAAGCAGATGGACTACAGCAGCAGAAGACCACACCAGCTATGAACAGGAAACTGAGGCTACAATTTGCACAGGCTGACCAAAATTGGACAATAGATGATTGGAAAAACATTGCCTGGTCTGAAGAGTCTGGATTTCATCTGCGACATTCAGATGGTCGGGTCAGAATTTTGTGTAAACAACATGAAAGCATGGATTCATCCTGCCTTATATCACCGGTTCAGGCTGGTGGTGGTGATGGTGTAATAGTGTGGGGGATATTTTCTTGGCACACTTGGGGCCTCTTAGTACCAATTGAGCATCGTTTCAATGCCACGGCCCACCTGAGTATTGTTGCTGGCCATGTCCATCCCTTTATGACTACAGTGTCCCCATCTTCTGATGGCTCCTTCCAGCAGGATAATGCACCATGTCACAAAGCTCCAATCATCTCACCACTGGACAATGAGGTCACTGTAATCCAATGGCCTCCACACTCCCCACATCTCATCCAATCTTTGGGATGGGGTAGAACGGGAGATTGGCATCATGGATGTACAGCCGACAAATCTGCAGCAACAACGTGATGCTATCATGTCACTATGGAGCAAAATCTCTGAGGAATGTTTCCAACACCTTGTTGTATCTGTGGAGGTCATTTACTATAGAGCTGCCACAAAATAGCAGCAAAATTACTGCAATGCGCGATAAAATTACGGCGATTCACTGCAAATTACTGTGATTCGCGGTAAATATTGCTAAACCGGTATTCACAATAGCGCTGGTGGCAAATTACTCCCAAACTCAAATTCACTATTGCTCCCAGGTCACAGATAATTCCCAAATCCTTACTCTAGTCACCTGGAGTAGTTCAAATAGAAATAATGTTTGGAGCATGATCAGATCCCCTAAATTGTAGTAAAATATGAAGTATATTGTTTAAAGATAATCTGCTTTTAAACTGTGTGAGAAAGTAATTTCTACACTGAAATATCTTACAAAGTCTGAGAATTCCCTGTCTCTTTACATTTAGGTGCAGAGCACAGCTGAGCACAACTGAGCATGCTCAGACACAAAACTACTCATGGAGTAATTCCATAAGTAGATAGTAAATACCAAAATGAGAGCGGTTTTACACAACTTTTTTTTGAGTGAAGATGAGAGTTATGTAGCCCAATGCAAGTTTCTGCCATTCATTCTAATGGTATAATTGTTACTTTCTCAAATAAATCCTTTTCATGTTGAGATGCAATGTATCTTTCTGTCAAAGAAATTGTCCTTGCAACAATGTTGAAACTTAATGATCTATTTTGTTTTTAAGAATGCTAGAATGTGTAATCTTTTCATGTTTTGGTAAAATATTTTTTTTCTCTGTAACTTTCACTTGCTGAAGTCCATCTCACAAAAATATTTCCCCAAACTCACACAGTTGTCTTTACAAACCACTAACAGACTTAGGGCTGGTTCACACCACAGCGATGGACAAGACATGTGCTCACTGCTCACTAGCTAAGTGGCTAGCAAATCCACCTGGCAACCAAGTGGTTGCTAGTTCACGTCACCAATATGCTAATGCTTGTGTTGAAGTTTATATGTTCCCACTGTGTGGGTTTCTCACCACAATCCAAAGACAGGCTGGCATTTCATTTGTCTCTTGTCCAAGTCATCTGTAATGTAAGCAAGTTATTTTGGGACTTTAAATTGGAAGCTCATTGCAGCCAAGGACTTGGACATGTCAATTGGTAGGGTTTACAATGCACAGGTACATCTGGTTAGAAAACTGTTGCTTGGATCAGTGTTTCTCAACTTCTGTCCTCAAGGCGCCCCAACAGGTCATGCTTTCAGGATTTCCCTCAGATGTAACAGCTGTGGTCATTACTAAGGCAGTGAAACTGATCAAATCACTTGTGCAAAATAATGGAAAGCCTGAAAACATGACCTGTTGGGGGTACTTGAGGACAGGGTTGAGAACCACTGACTTAGAATTTTGTCCTGGAGATATACTGATCTGATGAACATAACCAAGGGTTAACACAGCAAATAATATTAGGTATTGCAGCCCCTCAGGTGAAATCAATTTGAACAGACAGATTGAAAGATGGGCGTGTACTTCTATTGGGTGTGTGTCAGTGTGCTAGCTTATATAAGGGACTTATTTGGGGGGGGGGGGGGTTGGTTTGGCCTGATGAGAGGCCAGGTTTTTTGCTGTGATTTTTGTGGGATAAGGAATGATATTGTGCATAATGACAAATGCCTCACTAGAGCTGTTTGTTTTCTGAAATGATTGTGCATTTTGACCATCACAAGTGGCTTGATTTGATCATGCTGTCTGATTGGGGTGTGTATTGTTTGTCTTGCCATGCATTCTTCTAGGACAGGGGTAGAGAACCTGCGGCTCTCCAGCTGTTGTAGAACTATATTTCCCATGAGGCATTGCAAGGCTGATGGATACAATTACTCCCAGAAGCATGATGGGAAATGTAGTTCTAAACAGCTGGAGAGCCGCAGGTTCCCTACCCTTGTTCTAGGAGAAAATACTCACCAATGTATGTGTGTAGAATGTGGCGGGGGGGGGGTGTTATTATTTGAATATGTGCCTTTTTTAATTTTATGTTGTCATGCTTTGTTAGGATGACTGTTAAGTATCTTTCCATAATTTTGCAGCTAATGATGTGATGTGGGTGTTTAGTAGTTCTATGAAATGTGTAGGCCGTTATACACTGTGAAAGTAAAGCTGTGTCAACTGTAAGGTTTAGTCCAATTTTAGATTGTAAACTCCTATGAGCAGGGCCCTTAGAACCCAATTGCTAACTGTTTTGCTAAATGTAGCACCATATATACTGTAAATACTTTAATGCCAGTAAATATGTACATACTTGTGTTTCTACTGGTAAAATAAAAGGAAATAGATTTTGCTGGATTTTCTTTTTTGTAACTTACTTTTTAATTAGTTTTAGGGGGTGGTGTTTTGGAGAAGTGGATTATCTTCCTTAGAGCCGGTTCACACTGCTGCGGTGTCCAAGATCGGATGTGATTCACACCGCAGTGCAAATCACATGTGATCTCTGTGCTATGCAAATTCAGCCATAGAGATAGTATGGCTGAATTTGTATCGCACCCTGACCAAACTCGCACAGGACCCTTTTTTGTTACGCAGCAGAATCGGATTACATCGGCGTTCACATCCATGCCATCTGATTCCTGTCCGAATTCGCAGTGCAATCTGCAAACTGATTTGGGGGTGTCATTAGCTTTCTATTGACACCAACAGCAGTTTTCATATGGCAGTGTGAACTGCCTGTAAGTCAGGTGCGATGCAGGAACCCGCAATGGATTGACAGGATTCCCGCACTGCACCTGACTCGCAGGCAGTTCACACTGCCATATGCAAACTGCTGGGAGTGTCAATAGAAAGCTGACACCCCCAAATTAGTTTGCAGATCGTACTGCAAACTCTGACAGGAATCGGATCGCATGGATGTGAACACCCATGCGATCCTATTCTGATAAAAAAAAGAGTCCTGTGCGAGTTTGGTCCGACTGGTGTGATTTCAGCCATATTCTCTGTATGGCTGAAATCTCATCGCACAGAGATCGCATGTGATTTTCACTGCAGTGTGCTGCGAATCACATGCGATCTCGGAGAACTGTGCAGTGTGAACCGACTCTCAGGCCCGGTTCACACTGGTGCGATATTGAATGTGATTTGCAACGCACTGCAAATCACATGTGATGTCTGTGTGATGCAATTTCAGCCATACAGCTAGTATGGCTGAAATTGCATCACAGTCGGGCTAAACTCGCACAGGACCTTTTTTGCGTCGGGACCAGAATCTGATCGCATGGGTGTTCACACTTATGCTATCCAATTCATGTCTGAACTGGCAGTTCGCACTGTGATTTGCGAGCTGAAATGGAGGTGTCATTAACTTTGCATTGACATTCCCCCCCAGTTTGCATATAGCAGTGAGAACTGGCATGCGAGCCAGGTTTGATGCGAGGATTCGCAGGGTTCCCGCATCGCACTAGTGTGAACCAGCGCTCAGGGATGGATTTTAAGGGGAACCCCATACCATATTTGAAAAAAAGGCGTTAGGGTCTCCCCAAAATCCAAACCAGACCCCAAATCACCTTCCTCATGTTGAGGGCATGTGGCCTGGTAAGGTTCGGGGGGGGGGGGGGCGCTCACTCGTCCCCACCCCCCTGCCATGCCAGGGCTGCGTGCTCGGATAAGGGTCTGGTTTGGATTTTGGGGGAACCCCAATGCTATTATTTTAAATTTGGCATGGGTTTCCCCTTAAAATCCATACCAGGCTTGAAGGGCCTGGTACGGACTTTGGGGGAGACCCCTACGCAAATTATTTTAAAATTTTTTTCCGGGTGCCCCTTAAGATCCACACTTGACCCGAAGGGCCTGGTATGGACTGGGGAGAAGGGGGGGGACCCCCAACGCAATGCTTTTACAATGATCCTTATCTATATTGCCGGCAACCGGCAATACATTACAGCTGCGAGCGATTTTAAATGACAATTTTTCCTTTACAAATGTCATTTTGCTGTGGCACTGTTCTAAACATCACAGAGACCCATACTAAGGGGACCCCCCAAGCATGATATTTAAAGGAATATTTCATTTTTTCTCACATTAATTATTATTAAAACCACTGCTCGTGAAAAAACAATTGATTTAAAAACTTTTTTTTCTATTGATACATGTCCCCTAGAGCAGGACCCAGGTCCCCATACACTTTTTAGGGCAATGAACTTGCATTGAAGCTTTAAATGGTGGCATTTGAAAGTTGCAGGTTTGAACCCAGTTGACGGCCACTGTTCAGCACATGGGATCTGAGAGGCATCTTCCCAGGCAAATAGAGCTCTGATGTGTGTAGATTTCCTCCTAGTTTGTGATGGTTGAAGTCTTAATTGCCTTTAATTGGGAGGTATTTTTAGGCACTGCAGGAGTAGATTTAGGAGTTATAGTAAATCAGGCCCTATGCCACGCAGAATGAAGGCAATAGGGGGTCCAACCCGGTACTAGCAAGGTGGACCTAATAATGTGGCCGGTGAGTGTATGTATATTTATATACAGTATATATTGTATAATCCTTTATAAAATCACAGTACATTTGTCATCAAAATCAGCAGGTGAAAATTCTCTGAAGTCCTCCTTAGATGTCCTCTTAGAGTGAAACCTTTTCCGCACTCCAATCACGAATACGAATGCTCACCCCTTGTGAATTCTCCGGTGTGTAAGAAGGCTTCTTTGATCATTAAAACCTTTTCCACACTCAGAACATGAATGTGGATGCCCCCTATGTGTATTAGCATTATCCAGAGGCGGCACCATGTGGGTGGTTGGGGGTGCCAGTAGCCCGTGGTGCAAATGCCCCTATTATATTAAAGGCTAGGTTCAACTCTAGGAACAAGTTACACCCGTATTTAGGGGGTAACGTCATATGCTCCCAATCAACTGTCCCACCACCAGAGCCTCCTCCCCGTGACAGCAGGTGGCATTCAGGAGTGTTTGATCTTTGGGGTGCACACCCTAATGCAATAGGCTGCACACACCTATGGTGGATACTCTCATGTGTGGCGTCTCTGGTGTCTTTGAAAAGTTGCCTTATCAGCATAACTTTTTCCACACTCTGAACACGAATAAGGACGCTCACCCGTGTGACTTGTCTGGTGTGTGAGAAGGTGTCTTTTATCATAAAACCCTTTTCCACACTCAGAACATGAAAATGGATTCTCACCTGTATGGATTCTCTGGTGTTTGGCAAAGTTTGATCGGTCAGAAAAACACCTGTGTGAACTCGTTGGTGTATACGGAGGTTTTGTTTATTGTTGAAACCTTTTCCGCACTCCAAGCATGAAAATGAATGCTCACCTTTGTGAGTTCTCTGGTGTTGAAGAAGTTGTGATTTGGTGCTGAAACATTTCCCGCACTCTGAACATGAATAAGGACGTTCACCAGTGTGAATTATCTGATGTTGAAGAAGTTGTGATTTGGTGGTGAAACCTTTCCCACACTCTGAGCATGAAAAAAGCTCACCTGTGTGGATTCTCTGGTGTTTAAGAAGTTGTGATTTGGTGGTGAAACCTTTCCCACACTCTGAACATGAAAAAAGCTCACCTGTGTGGATTCTCTGGTGTTTAAGAAGTTGCGATTTGATGGTGAAACCTTTCCCACACTCTGAACATGAAAAAAGCTCACCTGTGTGGATTCTTTGGTGTCGAAGTAATCGTGATTTGATGGTGAAACCTTTCCCACACTCTGAACATGAAAAAAGCTCACCTATGTGGATTCTTTGGTGTTGAAGAAGTTGTGATTTGGTGTTGAAACCTTTCCCACACTCTGAACATGAAAAAAACCCACCTGTGTGATTTATTTGGTGTCTAAGAAGGTTTGCTTTCTGAGTGAAACATTTCCCGCACTCTGAACAAGAATAAGGACGCTCACCTGTGTGAATTCTCTGGTGTCGAAGAAGTTTTGATTTGCTGGTGAAACCTTTCCCACACTCTGAACAAGAATAAGGACGCTTATACGTGTGAATTCTCTGGTGCATAATAAGTTCTAAATTTCTGGTGAAGCTTTCCTCGCACTCTGAACATGAATAAAGCTCCCCCGTGTGAATTCTCTGGTGCCTAAGAAGGCTTCCTTTTGCAATAAAACCTTTCCCACACTCAGAACATGAAAATGGACGCTCCCCTATCTGAATTCTCTGGTGTGTTATTTGGCTACTTTTGCCAGCATAACATTTCCCACTCTCTGAAAATGAAGAACCACATTCACCTGTGTGACTTTTCTGGTGTAGAAGAAGCTTCATTTCTTCAGTAAAAGATTTCCCGCACTCTGAACATGAGAAGGTCACATTAGTGAGAGATTTGAGATGTAGAAGTTCAGATTTCCCGCACTCCAAACAAGACAAGGAACTTTCTCCTGTGGGAAATCCTCCATGGATTAGAGAAGACTCCTTGGGTGTAGATGGAGGTGTTGATGGATCTGCACTGTGAGAATGGAGATGGAGGTCTGGAGTAACAGAATGTGATTGGTCAGAAGATTCCTTAGGAGTAGCCGGATCTTTATTCAAGGTATTCCTGACACGATGTCCATCTATTAGAAAGTAAAATTAAAATATAAAGGAATTCACATTTTGTAATCACCAGTACCAAACACCAAACCAACTATGATACACGGAGAACCACTGATTGTACATTGATGACCTTCTTATATGGAGGAATGGAGATGGACCTTTCATATGGTGTACAGTATCTCCTCCTCATTTGTTGGGAACATGACATTATATTGAGGAATGGAGATGGACCTTTCATATGGTGTACAGTATCTCCTCATTTGTTGGGAACATGACGTTATATTGAGGAATGGAGATGGGCCTTTCATATGGTGTACAGTATCTCCTCCTCATTTGTTGGGAACATGACGTTATATTGAGGAATGAAGATGGACCTTCCATATGGTGTACAGTATCTCCTCCTCATTTGTTGGGAACATGACGTTATATTGAGGAATGAAGATGGACCTTCCATATGGTGTACAGTATCTC
>BLSH010116141.1:52106-69170 GCA_018402905.1 Glandirana rugosa
CCTTAGAAGACTGGTTAGTGTAAGACAATGAGGTCTGGAGGTAGAGGTAAGAGTGTCACGTCTAGGTAGTTGTGGAGGTAGATGTGGGTTCCTCAGAAGAGATTAGGTACCTCCTAAAGGGTGTCCTCTTTCAAGGAACAGAACAAACCTCACGCCCTTTAGACTTGAAGATGTAGAGTTTAGAGTGTGATTACACTGGAAGAGTACAAGTCTCACGCCCTTTAGAAAATGACTTCTTTACTTCGAAGAAGATGTGGTCTTTTCAGTGTGTCCACTTACACCAAGAAGTAAAAGTCTCTCACCCTTTACAATACGACCGTTTTCATCGGTTTATTGTGTGGTCTCTTAAGTCTATCCCAAGAAGCTTCATTTCTTCAGTAAAAGATTTCCCGCACTCTGAACATGAGAAGGTCACATTAGTGTGAGATTTGAGATGTAGAAGTTCAGATTTCCCGCACTCCAAACAAGACAAGGAACTTTCTCCTGTGGGAAATCCTCCATGGATTAGAGAAGACTCCTTGGGTGTAGATGGAGGTGTTGATGGATCTGCACTGTGAGAATGGAGATGGAGGTCTGGAGTAACAGAATGTGATTGGTCAGAAGATTCCTCAGGAGTAGCCGGATCTTTATTCAAGGTATTCCTGACACGATGTCCATCTATTAGAAAGTAAAATTAAAATATAAAGGAATTCACATTTTGTAATCACCAATACCAAACACCAAACCAACTATGATACACGGAGAACCACTGATTGTACATTGATGACCTTCTTATATGGAGGAATGGAGATGGACCTTTCATATGGTGTACAGTATCTCCTCCTCATTTGTTGGGAACATGACGTTATATTGAGGAATGAAGATGGACCTTCCATATGGTGTACAGTATCTCCTCCTCATTTGTTGGGAACATGACCTTATATTGAGGAATGGAGATGGACCTTTCATATGGTGTACAGTATCTTCTCCTCATTTGTTGGGAACATGACTTTATATTGAGGAATGGAGATGGACCTTTCATATTGTGTACAGTATCTCCTCCTAACTTGTTGGGAACATGACGTTATATTGAGGAATGGAGATGGACCTTTCATATGGTGTACAGTGTCTCCTCCTCATTTGTTGGGAACATGACATTATATTGAGGAATGGAGATGGACCTTTCATATGGTGTACAGTATCTCCTCCTCATTTGTTGGGAACATGACGTTATATTGAGGAATGTGATATTAATCAATCCCCTTATCGTTATAACTCTGATCACCCTCGCTCCTACCCTCCTCCCCCTCCACCACGGGTTTTTCCCCTGGCCAATCCCAACAGGAAAAGGGGTCCAGACTCAAGAGAGGGAGCAGAGGGGGGAGGAAACACAAGAGAGGAGAAAAGAGTGAAAACTTAGCCTCCTCTTCTGGAATTTTCAATCTTAGTAAACAGTCTCTTAGTCAAGAAGAAACAAACATTCTCAACAAAGGTTTAAAATTTGCTCTTCCGAAAAAACTAAATAAATTTGAAACTTTCATGGATGTCCAAAAATTTATTAGAAAAATTAACATTCAACGGTACCTCATTTCCAACCCCATCAGATCCACTTTAAACAACACCTCTGCGGTACATTCAGGTCTCAGTAACCCTTCCACTTTTAACCCTTCTGGCCCTATAGCCCCTTCCATCAATGTTTTTAAAGATCTAGTATTACGAGATTTAGAGGACATGTCTATACGTAAATGTCATATTCCTATTTCCATCAAGCAGGGAATGGAAAGTTTATGCCAAAACAAAGACCTTATCATCAGACCTGCTGATAAGGGGGGGGGGGGGGGGAATTGTTGTTATGGATAAAGCTGATTATAAAGCCGAAATGAATAATATCTTAAGTGACACGGCCACCTACAAAACTTTAGCATCTAACCCCACACACAAATACAAAAATGAACTGACTAAAATAATTAAACAGGGTTATGAAAAAGGGATTCTGAACAAGAAGGAGAAACAATTTTTAATCCCCATGTGTCCCCGTATTCCCACTACTTATTTTTTACCAAAAGTACATAAAAATCTGGAACGACCTCCTGGACGCCCGATTATCAGCGGGATAGATTCGGTGACTTCTAGGATAGGAAAATATATCGACTATTACCTACAGCCACATGTGAACAAAATGCCATCCTACCTCAGGGACACAAAAGACACCATCCGAAAACTTAGTAATATTCAACTCCAGGAAGGAGATATCATAGCCACTGCTGATGTGTCTTCATTGTACACATGTATTTCCCATGACCACGGCTTGTCAGCAGTAAGATATTATCTTGCACAAGATACCAATTTACCGGACATACAAAAAGAATTTATTTTAAATTTGTTAGTGTTCGCTACTACACATAATTATTTTTGGTACAATGATCAGTTTTTTTCACAATGTAAAGGGGTAGCTATGGGGGCTAAATTTGCCCCAAGTTTGGCCAATCTTTTTATGGCCAAATGGGAGGAGGATGTCGTCTTTGCTTTTAATCGACCTGAATTGATATTTTGGGTCAGGTATATCGATGACATCCTCCTCCTATGGCGTGGTGACCAACAATCACTTGACACATTTTTCGCCACCTTAAACAACAATGATAGGAATATAACCCTAGCTCTGGAAAGTAGCAACACGAATATCCATTTTCTTGATCTTAACATTGACATTAGTACAGGTGACTTTATAACTATGACCTATTTTAAACCTACTGATAAAAATGGCTAGATCTCCACTGACAGCTGTCACCATCAATCTTGGTTAAAGTCTATACCAAAGAGTCAGTTCATACGTCTAAGGAGAAACTGCTCTAATACAAATACTTATATTGAACTGGCTGAGGTGATTAAAAATAGATTTTTAGAAAAGGGGTACTCTAAAGATGATCTAACCAAGGAAATCCAAGAAGTTTCCTTGATTGATAGAAATACGCTTTTAACAGATAAACCCAAAACTCAAAAATACGATGCCAAATGGTCTTTTTTTACTGGTTTTTCAATCCAACATAAGCAGGTGAAGAATATTATCAAGAAACACTGGGGAATTCTACGTAATGACCGCCTTATAGGTCCCTTGTTACCGGATAAGCCACAGGTTATATATAGAGGCTGGCCCCTAATGTGGTGGACCCTCCTAGACAAGTTTCTTTCTTTCAGGATATGAAAGGGTTTTATAAATGTCAAAGATGCAGAGTTTGTAAGCTTAATGGATATAAAAATAAGAAAATTACAAGTTTTTCTTCTACTGTTACAGGACTTACCTACAATTTGAAATGTTTTAGTACATGTGAAACGAAAAATGTTGTATACCTTTTAACTTGCCCATGCCAGAAACAATATGTGGGTAGGACCACTAGGGCTTTTAATGTACGGGTTAACGAACACATTACTAATATCATTAAGGGAAAAACTAACCATAGTGTCCCTAAACATTACCTTAAACACCATGACCGTAATCCTGAGGGCACTCTGTTCCAAGTTATCAACAAGTATGTCCCCCCTTGGAGAGGAGGTTGGTGCAAAAGAGGGGTATCTCAACTAGAGACCACCTGGATATATCATCTTAAGAGTTTCCATCCACATGGGATGAACGTGGAGTGGGACATTAACTCTTTTATCAACAAAGCGTAGTTTTTATTCCAACAAATTCTCTGCATAATACCCGTTTTTATCATCTTTTTAATATTCGTACCGTTTCCCTTTCAATTCAGGGTGCTCTTTTGATATAATCATCACGTTTTTACCATTCCATTTTTACGAATTTTTCTACCATAGACGTAATTTTATTATATAGGACCATACCCTGTTTTATTCCCTGCTTATGACCATTTTTTTATCATCCAACATATATTATATTATACATTTTTTATATATTTAAAGAAAATGCATTTTTCCCTATCATGTTTATGACCATTGTTTATCTCCTAAAATGTTTTTTCTTTTTATATAAATTTTTCTATCCTTGTACCATGTTTTATTGACTGTATAACGCATGTCTCATTTTGGCTCGTTCGATCTGGCTGCCTTTTATTTATATAAAAAATTACAGATATTTATGTTATTACACACCAGCTATTTTATAAACTTTAACTATATCCCCTCTTTTAATAATATTTGTACCCAGTTTGATTTTTTTCTCATCTATATGTTTTTTACCGGCATTTTCTGCACAATTATTTTAAACATTCTGTCTTTTTCATTCTGGACAGAACGTTGATTGCCCACACATACTATGTCTGACTTCAGTATGTTTCCCCCTTTAAGCACTTTAACCCCTGTTTCTCCACCTATATCCATGAATATGACACTTTGTAAAGCGTGTCTCTTTCACCATCCCTTTAATACACCCTTTGCTTACAGTTCACTCTATGTATTAAAGACGCGGCCTTTGTTTAGCGCGTCACTTCCGCTTTTTGCAGCGGACCAACGTCCCACGTCATGTTTTGACTCACCTTTGTGCGGGACGTATGACGCGGCTTTGTTCCTAGCGCGTCACTTCCTGAAACGAAGACCCTGTTCACTTCCGGGTGCCAACATCAATGAGGGTGACATATAATAGCATTCACCCACTATTTTTCATTTTCCAACAAACCATCCCTATTCACTATTCACATTCCTTATATTTCGTTCTCTCTCTGTTCTGGTTTCTTATACATTTTTTTTTAACACTTCTTTAACAAATCGAGGCGTGGAACGCACGCCAACGGCGCCATTTTGATGCCCAAAATATGACTTCCGTTTTTTGCGGCCCCCTACAGGGGGTTAATTGTTTACCTAACTCTTTACTATAAATGGCACATGATGGCAGGAGGGGGAATACCCCAGATGACGGCCCTTTGAGCCGAAACGCGTCGGTTTTCCTCCATCTCCTGCCTTTTTATTATGAGCGCTCTTGATACTGTGAAAATGTGAGTATATTTTTAACCCTTAACAGTAATAAAACTTTTAAACGGTATCACACGATTGTGGATTTTTCTTCCTCATTTATGCACACTGAACCCTGGAACACTCTTTGGACGTGAGACCCAGGATATCCTAGGAGCCCTTCCTCACCCTCTATCCCAGGAAAAGGAGACCCCCAGGACCCTGGATCGTTCCCCTATCACTCCCGAGGTCGTCCCGGTATTGAGGTTCCTTTCCTTCCCCTGTCACCAGTGGACCAAGATGAATAACCACCTGGCTTGATGCTTTTTTAGCACTGCGCAGTTTTTACCATCTTCTGGTAAGCCTCCATCTATTTCCTTACCACACCACAGCTGTTTTTCAAGGATAGCAGTCACAAGAGTACGAACTCAGCATTTGTGGAAGGACTAATACTTATATTTATTTCATAATTATCTTTGGCGCTGCATATATTATTCTAATTTACTTACAATTTTGGATCTATTGTTCTATGCGTGCTGCCTGCCTAAACCATTTCTCATATTTCTGTCACTCAGCACTTCACCTGGTTATTTGCATATTCAATATTTAGCACTTCACTTGGTTACATAATTTTTGTGAGCGCGGGTTTCTTCTGTTATATTTTTCATATGGTGTACAGTATCTCCTCCTCATTTGTTAGGAACATGACATTATATTGAGGAATGGAGATGGACCTTTCATATGGTGTACAGTATCTCCTCCTCATTTGTTGGGAACATGACGTTATATTGAGGAATGGAGATGGACCTTTCATATGGTGTACAGTATCTCCCCCTCATTTGTTGAGTCGTTTTGTGAATACAAATTGATTGAATGAAATGGACTTTTTTTGATGAGCTGGATGTTATTTTTCAACTGGAACAACTACATAACAAAGACTCTAGAAACCATCATATTACAATGGCAATGAATTAAATATTGTACAAATCAAATCACATACTTTGTGTTAGTAGAGTTTACTTTTTGCTGCAAGCCACCCTAATTGCCTGAAAACTAACAAACAAATGATGACATTCTTAGCATCGGCTTATCTTACAATAAAGTCTCCTCTTACCCGGTGATGTGAGGGGCGGTTGATTCTCCATCATGACGTCCTTGTAGAGATCCTTGTGTCCTTCTAAATACTCCCACTCCTCCATGGAGAAATAGACAGTGACATCCTGACACCTTATAGGAACCTGACACACACAATGATACAGTCACCATCCAGACACATCCCTTGTCTGTTACTGGATAATGTCCCAGAATTCCCAGCACCGCTCACCTCTCCTGTCAGCAGCTCAATGATCTTCTTGGTGACTTCTAGAATCTTCTGCTTGTTTGTTCTCTCAAGAGTGAGAAACGGTGGAGGCACTGTGATGTGGATCTGGCTACCTATTCTTTTTGTAGACAAGCGGAGACTTCTCCTTTTTGTAGCATTCTCAAGAGACGTCTTCATAACCACAGCACAGTCCTGTGATATACAGCAATACATATAATATTAGAACCCTCCTCACCTCTCTGATCTGATTTGTGTGGTATCTCATATGATCCTCCAAGAATCCTCCTCACCTCTGCAGTCAGTAGACAGATGATCTCCAGGGTGAGATTCAATATCATCTCATTCAAACTAAATTTCTTTGTCCCTAATTTTTTATCATTCAAGGTCTGCGGATTCTCCATCATGACGTCCTTGTAGAGATCCTTGTGTCCTTCTAAATACTCCCACTCCTCCATGGAGAAATAGACAGTGACATCCTGACACCTTATAGGAACCTGACACACACAATGATACAGTCACCATCCAAACACATCCCTTGTCTGTTACTGGATAATGTCCCAGAATTCCCAGCACCGCTCACCTCTCCTGTTATCAGGTCAATGATCTTCTGGGTGACTTCTAGAATCTTCTTTTTGTCACATAAACGAGTCAGGGACACAGATGAAGGGACAGCGATTTGTCTCACACACTCACCAGATGTCTTCTTCACTACTGTGTAACCCTATTGAGAGACATCACGAGAAACGTGAACACTTACTAGATTCATTCCATGATATTCTCAGAATCTTAATTGATTAATGTATAAATCAAGGCTCCCGCGCCACAGTGCAATAACTATTCCGCAGCTGCTGTTATATCCTTTTGTGAGTAAGGGGGGTTTTATAATTTTATAAACTGACACCAGGATAATAACCCTGTATTAACAGCACTTGCTTTATATAGTGCTATGCCCACTTAAGCTCATATGTGCACCATCTCATGTCTTAATTAAAATAATACATCGAACTTACAGTCAGGTCCAAAAAATATTGGGACATCAACACAATTCTAATCTTTTTGGCTCTATACACCACCACAATGGATTTGAAATGAAATAAACAAGATGTGCTTTAACTGCAGATTTTCAGCTTTAATTTGAGGGTATTTACATCCAAATCAGGTGAACGGTGTAGGAATTACAACAGTTTGTATATGTGCCTTCCACATTTAAGGGACCAAAAGCAATGGGACAATTGGCTGCTCAGCTGTTCCATGGCCAGGAGTGTGTTATTCCCTCATTATCCCATTTACAATGAGCAGATAAAAGGTCCAGAGTTCATTTCAAGTGTGTTATGTGCATTTGGAATCTGTTGCTGTCAACTCTCAATATGAGATCCAAAGAGCTGTCACTATCAGTGAAGCAAGCCATCATTAGGCTGAAAAAAACAAAACAAACCCATTAGAGAGATAGCAAAAACATTAGGTGTGGCCAAATCAACTGTTTGGAACATCCTTAAAAAGAAAGAACGCACCGGTGAGCTCAGCAACACCAAAAGACCCGGAAGACCACGGAAAACAACTGTGGTGGATGACCGAAGAATTCTTTCCCTGGTGAAGAAAACACCCTTCACAACAGTTGGCCAGATCAAGAACACTCTCCAGGAGGTAGGTGTATGTGTGTCAAAGTCAACAATCAAGAGAAGAATTCACCAGAGTGAATACAGAGGGTTCACCACAAGATGTAAACTATTGGTGAGCCTCAAAAACAGTAAGGCCAGATTAGAGTTTGCCAAACAACATCTAAAAAAGCCTTCACAGTGCTGGAACAACATCCTATGGACACATGAGACCAAGATCAACTTGTACCAGAGTGATGGGAAGAGAAGAGTATGGAGAAGGAAAGGAACTGCTCATGATCCAAAGCATACCACCTCATCAGTGAAGCATGGTGGTGGTAGTGTCATGGCGTGGGCATGTATGGCTGCCAATGGATCTGGTTCTCTTGTATTTATTGATGATGTGACTGCTGACAAAAGCAGCAGGATGAATTCTGAAGTGTTTCGGGCAATATTATCTGCTCATATTCAGCCAAATGCTTCAGAACTCATTGGACGGCGCTTCACAGTGCAGATGGACAATGACCTGAAGCATACTGCGAAAGCAACCAAAGAGTTTTTTAAGGGAAAGAAGTGGAATATTATGCAATGGCCAAATCAATCACCTGACCTGAATCCGATTGAGCATGCATTTCACTTGCTGAAGACAAAACTGAAGGGAAAATGTCTCTAGAACAAGCAGGAACTGAAGACAGTTGCAGTAGAGGCCTGGCAGAGCATCACCAGGGATGAAACCCAGCGTCTGGTGATGTCTATGCGTTCCAGACTTCAGGCTGTAATTGACTGCAAAGGATTTGCAACCAAGTATTAAAAAGTGAAAGTTTGATTTATGATTGTTAATCTGTCCCATTACATATGTCCCAATATTTATGGACCTGACTGTATATCAAAATTATATCAAAGCTATGCCAAATATATCAAAAACTGTGCAAAATATTATTCAAAGTGCTTAAGTGCCCATTCCTTATTACAAATTGATCATCATATAGTCCGAACCTGATGGATAAAAGTTACTGTACAACTGTTTGTGCAAAATATTAAATGTGCAAATTATATGAAAGAGTCCCAATGCCTTAATTTAAAGTGCAATCCGCTGCATTAGTGACTTGATGCTGTATCTGTTCTTCCATCCACAACAATGTGTCCATACACAGAAAAACTTCCAAAGTGCTTGTGCTCACGCCGTGTCCAAACACCATGTGCAAACATAGGGTAAAGCTCCCTACTTACCAGACCGCATTGACTCTCCTGTCATATGACACAGAGAAGTCAATGCTCGCTTGCGGTCTGTTAACCGACCATGGGTTCCTGCTGGTGTACCTTTCCTTCCAGGGATGTTGTTGTTATCTCTTTCGCAGTAGGTTATATGAAAAAGAAGAGATCTCTTATCGCGCGCCTCGTTTTAAGGTATTTATTGGCCAAATACGTAGTACATGCACCATACCATCGTTTTCCTGTTGTTCTGTGGGCGCTGCGACTCTGCAGTGTCAGCGTGCATTCCAGCAGAACCCATATCAGTGCCAGGAGTATGTAGCGAGCTCCCTATTCCAGCATCCTGGTTTTGGCTGTGGCATTCTTGTGTCTGTCTCTCCACCTGCAAGGTGATTAATGTGGCGAGTCTCTGGGTGGAGACCAAACCTGGTTTAAGCCAGTCAAGCCTGCAGTCTCAGGCTTGTGGTGTTGTGTTTTTCCTTTAAGAAAAAGTCTAGGACTTAGGGATTGGATTAGGGACCCCCAAAAGGTCAGGAGGTGAGTCCTGAAAGGTCAAAGGTCAAGAGACATGGATGAACCCCACCAAAATGTACCGCCTACCCTGAACAAGTCAAGGAATGAACAAGTCGGGGAAAAGCGCTATGCACGGCCTTCTCTATCTGTCTACCTTGCTCTGCTGTTTGGATTCCCTTGTTGACGACCTCGGATCAGATATTGACTATTCTCTGACCTCCGCCTACCTTTTGACTACAGATCAGACCCTGACTATTCTGAACCTTGCTTGCCTTGTACCTGGACTGTCATTGAACCACTCTGCCTGTCTGCCAACCGCAAGTACCTGTTTGCTTTGCTCAGTTTGAGCCTGCCCCATTGTGGTAGCCAGGCACTATAGCATTGTGTATAAGTCCTGGGACAACCGAGTACCAGTAGACCTGCTTGCCTTATGGGAAAGGGGCTGCTATAAGTGAAGTACATAGAAAATTGCTAAAGTGCCTGACCACCTGCATTAGCGGTTAGCGTGACAATCAGGTCAGGTCATCTTCACCTAAAGCACTCAGCACTCTTAAATATTAAGATGATTGTGTAATATTCCCAGAATTCCTCTCTGCTTTTTGGTAAGCAAATTTGTAAGCAGTCAAAGCTGCAGTGTTTGTGAAGAACGAAGAGAGCACTGTGGCACTACCTCAGGCTGTTAGGAACTCATAGGAGACTAAACCTGTCCCCTCGCCTAAGCTCCAGAAGTGTTCAAGTAGTAGTTTTTGTGTCGTTCGGTGTGCCTGTAGTGTGGGACAAAGCCCCATTTAGGAAGAGGCTTGGAGCAGTATTAGGGCAGGATTCCTGGCGAGTAGGGAGAGCTCATGTTCCCCGTAATAGGGTACTGCTGTCTGTCATGGTGTAAAGCTGCTTCATACAACTAGTCTGCTACCACTCCTGGAGACAAAAAGTTGCCTACAGCACTGATACCTCCTCTGAAGAAGCGTTCCTTGTGCATTCAGCAGGCTATAAGTCTCCAATGCATTGCATGTGTGAAGAAGTGCCAGTTGGTGTCCACTAACTCTTTCTCTGAACATGTTATTGTTGGGGAAATTGCATATTTCATATTCCTCTTTAAGGTTGGCCTCACAAATATCTATTATAGCCTCTAATATCCTGGTTACCTTGCATGACTCAACTTATTGGCATTTGAACTGCCTTATATGGTCAAGCTAGCTCCCTCTCCTCAGGAATGTAAAGGTCATATTGTTGCTTACAGAGTGTTGGCTGGGGTGGTCCTTTTCCTTACACACAAGTTTAATACCACAGCCCAAACTGGTATAAGTAGTCTCACCCAGAACAGCCATAAGGCACGTGTCTGGTCCTGGTCACCTATGCCATGAAAGGGACCCATGGCGGGAAACAAGCACCTTTAGTTAAGTATTCTTGATATTTTCTTTATCTTTATCTGTATCTGTCATTACTTGTAATAAATGTTATATTTTTAAGTATTTGTGTGATCTCTCTTTGTACATATCGAACACAACCCCAAAAACGTGACAAGAGAGTTATGTAAGTTGTGATTCAACCTGTGTCCATTGCAAAGTTACGTTAAAGTAACCATGTGGTGTTGATTCCCATCATTTCTGGCTATGGTTGGAAAGCCTCCCCTACACATCTTATAGCATTCGAGAAAAAAGTTACGTCATGTAACCTCCCAGAAGCCTCCTTACCTCTCCAATCAGCTGGTAGATGATCTCCATGGTGAGGTTTAATATCCTCTCCATCATGTGACTTTGGTCTTTGTCTGTCATCATCATTGAAGTGGTCATGTGATCTATATAGGGTGCTCCAATCTGTAGACGAATTATAAATGGGGAATTATCTGCACTGTACTGGAATGAATAATGTCTGCACAGAGGTCCTCCATGGCTCATACTGCTTGTTATATCACATTAGAGGTCCTTGTTTATAAGTGTGACTGATGGAAAACCGGAGATTCTATTTAAAGATTAACTCCAACCAGAATTATTATTTTACGTTTGGACATAGGGAGGAAGGATTACAATATCTGTTGAGATGGAAGATGTCAGGCAGAAGCGGAAGTGAAAGGAAATCACCCTAAAGCCCCGTACACACGGTTCGACGGTTGTATACAACAGGTCATACTTACAACCGTCGTATATGTAATCGACCGTTCGTATGCGCGATTTGAACAGCTGAACATACGACGGTCATACAAGGGGAGTTGTATGAGCAGACTAGAAAACTTGGTTGTACCAACGAGCGGTCATACGACCGTTGTATCGTGTGTACAGAGCAGTTGGTACAACAAGTTGTATTGTGCAAAACACGCATGCTCAGAAGTCAGGAATGGCCAGATGCTAATTACATGCACCTGAACGTTCTTCCCCGGACGTACGATCGTGTAGTGCAGTCAGTATGCTACATACAACAGCCAACATACGATTTGCGACAATCGTACGTACGATCGTCATCCTGTGTGTACGAGGCTTAAGAGCCATGGTGAACAAAATAACTCTTGAGATATCTGTGGCCTGATTGGTGTTCAGGATAACAACGCAAAAAGCGGTATAAATATGTTTAAATGCAAACCATATCCGATCGATTAACCAGAGGCCCTGGATGGACAGTTGGATAAATGGCTATATATTTAGGATGTATCTGCTCTATAAACCAGAGGCCCTGGATGGACAGTTGGATAAATGGTTCTATATTTAGGATGTATCTGCTCTATAAACCAGAGGCTCTGGGTGGAAAGTTGGATAAATGGCTCTATATTTAGGATGTATCTGCTCTATAAACCAGAGTCTCTGGGTGGACAGTTGGATAAATGGTTCTATATTTAGGATGTATCCAGTCTATAAACCAGAGGCTCTGGATGGACAGTTAGATACATGGTTCTATATTTAGGATGTATCAGGTCTATAAACCAGAGGCCCTGGATGGACAGTTGGATAAATGGTTCCATATTTAGGATGTATCCGGTGTATAAACCAGAGGTTCTGGATGGACAGTTGGATAAATGGTTCTATATTTAGGATGTATCTGGTCTTTAAACCAGAGGCTCTGGATGGACAGTTGGATAAATGGTTCTATATTTAGTATGTATCCGGTCTATAAACCAGAGGCTCTGGATGGACAGTTGGATAAATGGTTCTATATTTAGGATGTATCTGGTCTATAAACCAGAGGCTCTGGATGGACAGTTGGATAAATGGCTCTATATTTAGGATGTATCAGGTATAGAAACTAGAGGCTCTGTATAATTTGTATTAATGGTTAAAAACTGCCTGCACTTGCCTTTTCATTTCTTTTCTTTACTTTTTTGAAAATGAATAAATCATTTAAGCTTATGCACCACAATGAATTGTAAAGTCTGTGGTGCATTGATGTGCTGCAACATACGCTGCACTGTGCAAAAAATCAGACATGCTGCAATTTTTAATGCTTTTAGTGTTCCTCAAAGTAGCTTTATGATGTGAGTGGGGCAACCATTGTTCTACATGTCTTTGCATGGCCCTGCATTGATCAGAGCTGATTAGTGCCTTTCTCTGCACCTACTGTGAAAGAGCCATAAAATTGTATGCATGGCCAAATGGTTTGGAGTGGATAATAGAACCCCTGCTGGGTTTTTGCTGGGGCTCCATTACCATGATTCTTCCTCACTTCCTGTCCTTCTGAAACCGTTTTAAAAGTCAATAAGTTAAGATAACTCTCCAATAGCAACACAGACATCAATGAAATAGTTTTTTTCAGTATGTTAGAGCCCTCCTGTATTGAACTGTATTGTAATCGTACTGTCCCCCCTCTACATTGTAATGCGCTGCCCAAACTGTTGGGGGCTATAAAATTCATGTATAATAATAACATACTTGTGACAGCAATAGGCATGTGATAGGTACTCTTTAATGAGGGATACAGGGTCTACAAGACCCCAAATCCCTCCTCTGCCCTTGAACACATTTAAAAAATACTTTTGATCTTTTAATCAATTCCCGCCTTTTTACTGCGGCACTGTGGCTCTATTCCGCGAATCGCCATAAATAGGCGGTAATTCGCGGACGCGCAGCTAGGGGGCGAGAGTGCACCACCAGTAGCGCGCTCTCGTGCCCGTAACACTCTGCAGGAATGTGCCCGCGGCTCGGGCGGACCCGATGTCTGCCGGCAAGCTGCGATGAGCTGTCAGAGTGAAAGAACAGGGAATCGCCGATGTAAACACGGTGGTTCCCCGCTTTGTCAGTGGGGACATAAGAGATCTACTGATCCCTGTCACTGGGATCAGTTAGATCTCTCATGCCAAAGGTAGCCCAGTCCCCATACAGTTAGAACACGCCTAGGGAACACAGTTAACCCTTAGATCGCCCCCTGCAGGTTAGCCCCTTCACTGCCAATGGCACTTACACAGTAATCAGTGCATTTTTATAGCACTGATCTCTGTATAAATGCCATTGGTCCCAAAAAAAGTGTCAAAATGGTCCAACATGTCCGCGGCAAAATCGCAGTACCGCTAAAAATTGCAGATCGCTGCCATTACTAGTAAAAAAATAAACAAATAAATAAAAATCCCAGAAATAAATTCTCATAAACACGGCAACTTTTGCGCAAACCAATCAATAAACGCCGATTGCGATTTTTTTTACCAAAAATATAAGTAAGAATATAAAATCGGCCAAAACCGATGAAAAAAGTGTTTTTTTATATATTTTTTTGGATTCGAATTTTAGCAAAAATTAAGAAATATTGTTTTTTTTTTTCAAAATTGTCGCTCTTTCTTTGTTTATAGCGGCAATCAGAAATGACGCAGAGGTGATCAAATACCACCAAAAGAAAGCTCTATTGTGGGGAAAAAAAGGACGCAAATTTAGTTTGGGTACAACGTCGCACGACCGTGCAATTGTCAGATAAAGCGACGCAGTGCCGAATCGCAAAAAGTGCTCTGGTCCTAACCTGGGAAATCTTTCCGGGGCTGAAGTGGTTAAAAATGGCGCTGTTGATATTAAGGTAAACCGGAAGTGATGTCAGGTCATCGCTTTTGGGTTACTATAGCAGAGAGCTGATCCGGTGGGACAGGAGAGTCCAAGAGAGCGGTGGCAAGGTGGACATCCCCTCCCTCTTCTAGGATTGCTTTTACAAGACCGTCGGCTCTAAAAAACGCTACTAGGGTGATGCCCGCACCTGCAGACATAACCCCGGTAAAATTGGTTGCAGTCTACTGGTTGTGAAAATGTAAAATAGAAAATTTACAGAAAAACGGTATTACAAAAGAAAAGAGACAATAATGCAACAGAAAAAACAAAAAGGGATCAAAAATGGAAGTACTTACCAATTTTCTTTGGGTTCCGGTGAAGACCAGTCAATGGGCATAAGATGGAGATTGGAGTGTTGGCTCTCCTACTTGCTCAGTATAGGTTCCCCCCTTACTCCCCCATACCCCCAGTCACGGACCACGCCCTGGTTAGCTAGCCGCAGTGGGCATGCGTTGCCGTGACAGAGTGGTGAAGATCTCTACAAGTAATGGCTGCTTGGTGGGATGGGTGGTTGGAGACAAGGAAACTGTGAAAGTGAGGAGGTTGTGGTCAGAGAGAGGAAAGGGGCTGTTGGTGAGGTTGCCAGGAGTGCAGAGATCTTGGCTTGTGATCTTTGTTTGTTGGTAAAAGAGAGCTCTTATCTGGTCCCTGAGGAGGGTGTGGATGGAAATGACCTGACCAACTCATTTGAGGATCATCAAGATCTGAGGAGTGGCCAACGGGAGGTCACAATGTTTATGCTACTCCCTCAGATACGGTTTTCTATGTACCACTTGAAGATCAGGCTTTTTCTGGCACTTTTTGTTTAAAAGTTTAAATCAAAAGTTTTTACTAGAAAATTACTTGTAACGCCCAAACATTTAACTTTTTTTTTTTTTTAGCAGCGACCCTAGGGAATAAAATGGCGATTGTTGCAATTTTGAGCAGCAGTTTTGCAAACGCTATTTTAACCACTTCAGCCCCGGAAGGATTTCCCAATTTAGGACCTGAGCACTTTTTGCGATTCGGCACTGCGTCGCTTTATCTGACAATTGCGTGGTCGTGCGACATTGTATCCAAACAAAATTTGCGTCCTTTTTTCCCCCACAAATAGAGCTTTCTTTTGGTGGTATTTGATCCCCTTTGCGTTATTTCTGATCACTGCTATAAACAAAAGAAAAGGGAAAATTTTGCAAAAAAACCCCCAAATTTCTTACTTTTTGCTAAAATACAAATCCAAAAAAAAAAATATATATATAAAAAAACATTTTTTTTCATCGGTTTTGGCCGATTTATATTCTTCCTCATATTTTTGGTGAAAAAAATCTGCATTTGATTGGCTTGCGCAAAAGTTGCCGCGAATGATGAGAATTAATTTCTGGGGTTTTTATTTTTTGAAATTTTTTTACTAGTAATGGTGGAGATCTGCGATTTTTAGCGGTACTGCGACATGTCGGATCATTTTGACACTTTTTTGGGACCATTGGCATTTATACAGCGATCAGTGCTATAAAAATGCTTTGATTGCTGTGTAAATGCCATTGGCAGTGAAGGGGTTAACCTGCACGGGGCGATCTAGGGGTTAACTGTGTTCCCTAGGTGTGTTCTAACTGTGAGGGGGCTGGGCTACCTTGGGCATAAGAGATCTAACTGATCCCAGTGACAGAAATCAGTAGATCTCTTATGTCCCCACTGACAGAGCGGGGAACCGCCGTGTTTACATTGGTGGTTCCCCTTTCTTCCACTCTGACAGCTCATCGCGGCTCTCCGACGGACATCGGGTCCGCCTGAGCCGCGGGCACATTCCTGCAGAGTGTGACGGGCACGAGAGCGCGCCACCGTGAATTGCCGCCTATTTATGGCGATTACTGCAATATTGCGGCGGACATGTCGGACCATTTTGACACATTTTTGGGACCATTGCCATGTATACAGCGATCAGTGCTATAAAAATGCACTGATTACTGTGTAAATGCCATTGGCAGTGAAGGGGTTAACCTGGAAGGGGCGCTCTAAGGGTTAACTGTGTTCCCCTCAGTGTGTTCTAACTGTATGGGGGCTGGGCTGGCTGGGGAAGGGGAGTGATCACAACTTCCATATACAGGAAGCCTGTGATCACAGCCCTTCCCCCTCTATGAGAACGGAGATCCGTTTACATACACGGACCTCCATTCTTTCACTGCGGGGGGGCCATCACGGGAAGCCGGCAGAGATCGAGTCCTCCCTACCCGCTCCCTGGCCCCCCCGGAATACAGTGAGCGCGCGAGCGCGGCTCCGGCAGTGCGCGCGCTCACAGTGCGGGATCTCGCAGCTGCCGTCATATGACGGCGGGTTGCGATATCGAATCACCTTGTCGCTGTCAAGACGCCGGTCGGCGGTTGGCAAGTGGTTAAAAAAAACAAAAACACTAATAAATTAAAAAAGAAAAACAACATTTACGTCGCTCCTGTCCTCCGAGGCGGCACAGTCGGATCGTTTCTTGGGTGAACTGGCGGAAACGGTAATCCCGAGGAACACCAGCGAGCCACAAGAGGAGCTTCTGTAAACGTTC
>BLSH010116141.1:69180-88698 GCA_018402905.1 Glandirana rugosa
CAAACGGTCCTAATACCGACTTCGATAGTAGGTATTGGTAGCATAACCAAAATGTCGACCGTCGACCGGAAGAGTACTCGGTGACCTTGCAAATGTCTTCGAGGAGAACACCGAGCGACCACAAGGAGCCCTAATGGCAAAGGCGGTCAAGTGGGTTCTTTGCTAGGCTGACACGGCGGAGCCTCCTGTCCTCGCTGCATTTACAACAAAAAGAAAAAATTAAATAATCACAAAAACAAAAAAAATTGGTGAACGGTTGGCGGCTGGCCGCAGAACTGTCGCTGTTCCACTAAGCTATAGCGTTGGGCGGCAGTATACTGCCGTCGACGCTCTAGGGCGTGACACTCGCGCGCGTGACGGCCTCGGCGCGAGCGCGCGAGTGGCCATCGCGGGAAGCCGGCAGAGATCGAGTCCTCCCTACCCGCTCCCTGGCCCCCCCGGAATACAGTGAGCGCGCGAGCGCGGCTCCGGCAGTGCGCGCGCTCACAGTGCGGGATCTCGCAGCTGCCGTCATATGACGGCGGGTTGCGATATCGAATCACCTTGTCGCTGTCAAGACGCCGGTCGGCGGTTGGCAAGTGGTTAAAAAAAACAAAAACACTAATAAATTAAAAAAGAAAAACAACATTTACGTCGCTCCTGTCCTCCGAGGCGGCACAGTCGGATCGTTTCTTGGGTGAACTGGCGGAAACGGTAATCCCGAGGAACACCAGCGAGCCACAAGAGGAGCTTCTGTAAACGTTCCAGTGGCTCATGAGAAGGCCAGCTGCCAGCTGTAAAACCAATACGATGGTTATGGATGATAGCTTCAGCCATAATCCTGGCAAACCACTTGCAAACCGCAACATATACATGTATTGAGGTTGGCAAGTAGTTATTATCTTAACATACCTGCACGTTACATTCTGGTAACCAATATATTATCATCAAGCACGAGATTACCTTTTGAATGACTCCAAATGCCTATATCATCTAGGACAGTGGTCTCCAAACTGCAGCCCGAAGGCCGGATGCGGCCCTTTGCTTGCCTTGGTTTGGCCCTTGGGGCATTTTCCCCTCTCTATCAACAGCACTGGGCCATAGCTACTGCCACTGACATCAACAATGAGGCACTATACCTGCCACTGACATCAACAATGAGGCACTATACCTGCCACTGACACCAATGATGGGGCACTATTCCTGCCACTGACACCAATGATGGGGCACTATTCTTACCACTGACACCAATGATGGGGCACTATTCCTCCCACTGCTACCAATGATGGGACACTATTCCTTCCACTGACACCAATGATGGGGCACTATTCCTGCCACTGACACCAATGATGAGTCACTATTCCTCCCACTGACACCAATGATGGGGCACTATTCCTCCCACTGACACCAATGATGGGGCACTATTCCTGCCACTGACACCAATGATGAGTCACTATTCCTCCCACTGACACCAATGATGGGGCACTATTCTTCCCACTGCTACCAATGATGGGACACTATTTCTTCCACTGACACCAATGATGAGTCACTATTCCTCCCACTGACACCAATGATGGGGCACTATTCATCCCACTAATACCAATTATGGGGCATTATTCCTGCCACTAACACCAATGATGGGGCACTATTCTTCCCACTGACACCAATGATGGGGCACTATTCTTCCCACTGACACCAATGATGGGGCACTATTCGTCCCACTGATACCAATGATGGGGCACTATTCCTCCAACTGATACCAATGATGGGGCACTATTCCTCCCACTGATACCAATGATGGGGCACTATTCCTCCCACTGATACCAATGATGGGGCATGATTCCTCCCCCTAATACTAAAGATGGAGCTTTATTTACTCCCAATAATTTCAGGAAATTTTCTACTTCTGCTGGCCACGCAGCCCTTTGTTTAGAAAGTTTGGAGACTCTTCATCTAGGCCAGGGTTTCTCAACCAGGGTTCCATGGAACCCTAGGGTTCCTCCAGAGGTTCCAAGGGGTTCCTTGAGCAATGATCAATTTCTACCTCTTAGATAAATTCCCAATGACACCATTGATCTTTTTAGCTATCTGTAAGGGGGGGGTAATTCTTCCCAATGACCACAAGTGTAAGGAGCATTCTTCCCATTGACCATCACACTAATGTATCAGGAGTTGTAGATTTTGAATTTTTAGCAGGGCTTCCCCGAGACCTAGAATTTTTTTCATGGGTTCCTCTGTGTTGAGAAGGTTGAGAAAGGCTGATCTAGAAGATGGAATGCCTAACCCACGTCCAGTACCCTTTATTATAGTGGTGTTGGGTCTTCAAATGATGCTAATGAATTGGCACACGAGAATATGTCCTTCTTCTTGGTATAATGTTATGGGGTCAGGAGTAATGAAACACATTTACGTTTGGACTCTTCAGGTGGGCAATGTGTGTTTTGCCTTCTGTGGGTCAAAATGCTTTTACAACAGGGCAATAAAAGCAGCCTGTGTTCTACCAGTGTCCTGATAAGGATGGTTTGGAATGTGGCCAAAAGGTTGTGTGATACAGGAGATGCAGTCCATGGTGTTTACTTCCGGGGGATGGAATCCAATCCATGCAGCTCTAATCCATGGTCTAAATTTGACCATAAATGGGTAGAATTTCAGATCCAAAATTCTTTGGAAACTCTTTTGTTTTTGTAATCATTAGTGGGTCAAATCAACATTCATTTTTTCGACCGCAGTGATGAGAAAATTAGAAGGAGCAGGGTGGGAAATGTGTCTCGAACCAACAAATTGCTAAGAGTGTTGGTTTTTTTGTAATGTCCATTTATTCCAAACGTCAATTTTCCTACAAATTTTCCTAAGACTTTGTTCATTTGGAATTGGAGCCATCTATGGCCAGCTTACCTTGCGTTGCAAACTGGCAAGGATTTAACACTATAAGGGTATCCCAGTGTTTCTGACTCAGTTTTGGGGTTGCACCAACCTCGTGTTCATCACAGATCACACAATAGTGCCAGAGAGAGGCCATCTCATCAGTGCCAATCAATACTGGCTCATCAGTGCCAATCAGTGTAGCCTCATCAGTGCCAATCAATACTGCCTCATCAGTGTAGCCTCATCAGTGCCAATCAGTGCTGTCTCATCAGTGCCAATCAGTACTGCCTCATCAGTGCCAATCAGTACTGCCTCATCAGTGCTAATCAGTGTAGCCTCATCAGTGCCAATCAGTGTAGCCTCATCAGTGCCAATCAGTACTGCCTCATCAATGCCAATCAGTACTGCCTCATCAGTGCCAAACAGTACTGCCTCATCAGTGCCAATCAGTGTAGCCTCATCAGTGCCAATCAGTGCCGCCTCATCAATGCCCATCAGTGCTGTCTCATCAGTGCCAATCAGTACTGCCTCATCAGTGCCAATCAGTGTAGCCTCATCAGTGCCAATCAGTGTAGCCTCATCAGTGCTAATCAGTGTAGCCTCATCAGTGCCGCCTCATCAGTGCCCATCAGTGTAGCCTCATCAGTGCCAATCAGTGCCGCCTCATCGGTGCCAATCAGTACTGCCTCATCGGTGCCAATCAGTAGTGCCTCATCAGTGCCAATCAGTACTGCCTCATCAGTGCCCATAGGCATGCGCACATAGGGTGGCAGGTGTGCCTGGGCACACCCTAATCACCCTGCATTGTGCAGATTACTTCTGCTGCCTGGCTGCAGAGAAAGGGACAGGGCAATCTCTGTCCTCAGTACCTTTCTTGGTCTCAAAAGTGAGACATCAGAGGTCTGTTTAGACCCCTGATACTTCATCAAAGGCCCCCAGCAGGGCTCCTAAATAAAAAAAATAATAATAAAATATGTCCACCGATCTCTGCCCTTCTGACCTATATATACACACACTTGTGTTTGTTTGCACTTTGTGGTGCACACTCTAATGCAATAGGCTGCGCACACCTATGTCAGTGCCAATCAGTGCACATCAGTGTAGCCTCATCAGTGCCCATCAGTGATGGAGAAAATGTACTTATTAACAACGTTTTGTGACCGAAACAGAGAACTTTTTTTTTCTTCAAAAGTTTTGGCCTTTTTTTATTTGTAGCGCAAAAAATAAAAACCGCAGAGGTGATCAAATACCACCAAAAGAAAGCTCTATTTGTGGCAACAAAATGATAAAAGTTTTGTTTGGGTACAACGTCGCATGACCGCGCAATTGTCATTTAAAATGCGACAGCGCTGAAAGCTGAAAATTGGTCTGGCGGGAAGGGGGGGGGGGGAGTGCCTGGTATTGAAGTGGTTAACCACTTCCCATCTGGCCCATGTAGATGAATGGCCGGATGGGAGCAGTGCTAATGAGGGTAGATGTACCCTTACGTCTTCTTGCATCAGAGGCTCGTGCATAGATCCAAGAGCAAGCCTGGTATAGCTATGTCCCTGGGACACAGAAGATCATATGACTGGGTACAAGACCAATGAAATTGCTCCTGTACCATGTGATCACTGTGACCAATCACAGATGTAAACAAAGCCTGCATGCATTTAGCCTTTTAACTGTTCCCTGTCACAGCGATCACCTGTGAGAGAGAACTGAATGCTTCCTACAGTCAGGACTGTAGGAAGCATTCAGTTTGTCAAAAAACAAGTCAAGTGTCACTATGGACACAGAAGATCACGTGACTGGGTACAAGACCAATGAAACTGGCCTGTACCATATGATCACTGTGACCAATCACAGCCAAAAGATGGCTACAGCATGGGCTTAAAATTCCGGGAGGGAGTACATGGACATCCTCCCGTTCTTACGCCGCCTGGGACTCAAGTGATCAGATCAGAGCAGGGTAAAGTGCCAATCACAGCGGGCCCTTTACCACGTGATCAGCTGTCAACCAAAGCAGAAGCCAGTTTCCGGCTTTTTTTTTTTTTTGCTTCATGCTGTCAGCATGAAGAAAAGAAGAAAGCCAGCTTCTGTTAGAGGGACATCAGTCCCCTAAGTGATCACTAGTGCTGCCAATCAGTGCCCTCCAGAGCTACTAATCAGTGCCCACCAGTTCCACCTATCTGTGCCCACCAGTGCCACCTATCAGTGCCCATCGGTACTGCTAATCAGTGCCACCTATCAGTGGCCACCAGTGCCGCCTATCAGTGCCCATCAGTGCCACCTCTCTGTGCCGCCTATCAGTGCCCTTCAGTGCAGCATATCAGTCCCCATCAGTGAAGGAGAAAAATTAACTGTGAGTGAGAATAGATAGACCGCACAATCAAAGTCCCAAGAGAAGATTTATTGTGAATCATACCACGATGAACAAAGTGACAGGCAGAGGTGACAACACAGCTCATAAAGGGTTAACGCGTTTCACGGCTCTGTAGTCCGCTTAATCATAACCTTATGATTAAGCGGACTACAGAGCCGTGAAACGCGTTAACCCTTTTTGAGCTGTGTTGTCACCTCTGCCTGTCACTTTGTTCATCGTGGTATGATTCACAATAAATCTTCTCTTGGGACTTTGATTGTGCGGTCTATCTCTTCTCACTCATGATTACCTGGACTGGCGACTGTTCAGACCTGCACCTAGCCTCAAGGATTACACATTATTCCACACCTGGAGTGGGCTCTCTACCTTCCTGCTCAGCGAGAAAAATTAACTGTTTGCAAAATTTTATAACAAAATATGAAAAATTTTTTTTTTTTGTAGTTTTCTGTCTTTTTTTGTTTAGCAAAAAATAAAAAAACCCAGTAGTGATTAAATGCCACCAACAGAAAGCTCTATTTGTGAGAAGAAAAAATTCATATGGCTACAGTGTTCCATGACGATGTTGCATGTGACCCAGTGCACAGCTGCCACCCTGTAGCAGTAAAACTAAAATGGTTGTTAACCCAGTACTATAAAATCATCCTATCCCCTCTGTAACATAAAAATATGTGTCCCTGTGCCTGTGTTATATAAATAATATGCTGATCGGTACCTACTGTATATGGGGGTGGCTCCTGGGAACTCAGGTGACTCCTTGGCTCTCTCCTCTGCCCGGCTGACAGCTCCAGCAGGCGGGGCCAAACACTCCCGCTGACCTCAGCCGGGGAGGAGGGGAAGAGAGGAGAGAGAGAGAGCCGAGGAGTCCTGTGATCACCGGCAGCCGCTCTAATATAAGGTACAGATCGGCTTATTATTTATATAACACAGGCACAGGGGCACATATTGTTATATTTGTCAGGAACCATGAATCAGATGAAGACAGAAAATGCAGTAAAATCACACCTTTTAATATAATGTTAAAAACAGTACAGAAAATAAAACGTAGTCAAAACATCGCCAGCATTCGGTAGCCAAAAGAGGATAGTCAGAACAAGCCAGTAAATCAGGAAGCCAGAGATCAGCATAGTCGGAGGCAGCACACAGGATCAGGAACCAGAAGGGACGTCAGCCAGGCAAAGTCTTCAACAGGAACACAGCAGCGAGTCTCCAGATATGTTTGACCAAGGCGAAGGCACGGAAGGAATGATCCCGGCAGTTTAAATAACCAGAAGGGGCTGGCTGATGATCACCAGGGGAGCCACTGTGGAACGATGAGTGCTGGTAATTAACTAACAGCTGAGCACTGAGAAAGGGGGGGGGGCTGAGAGCCCAGCCCTGTCAATATTACATACGGGATGGGATGATTTTATTGTAGATAAAAGAGCAGCAGGAGGGAAGGGGGCGGGCACTGACAAGAGCAGACAGGCAGGGAGGGAGGAGAGGAGGACAGGAGAGCTGTGGCTGATGGAGGCACGTAAACTGACCATGGTGTCAGGGCTCAGCAGTCATGATATACCGTGGTCAGTTTACAGGGGGGAGGGTATAACCAGGCAGGATCAGCCAGGGTTTTTGGGTGCTAAAAGAGACCAAAATGACACAGTTTAAGGGAACAAGATCTGTTTTTTTTAGGTTAACAAACTCTTTAAGCATTACCAAAATTACGCTCTCAGCCAAATTTACATTTTTTTTCCTCGCTTTTGTACATGTAGTGATACCCCCCGCCGCTTGAATTATTGTGCCCGGGTCTCCCACCAGGGGTGTAACTACAGGGGTTGCAATTGCAACCGGGCCCCGCATGCCTCCCTTGTACACCTGGATAGGAGGGATGGCGGGGGTGGCATTTAAAGGAACCAATCTCCTCCATTTTCCTCCTAATGGAGGACATTGGTTCCTCTATATGCTGCCCCCGCCGCCCCTCCTATTCAGTTTACTTGTCTTCTGCTGTTCCCAGGGTCCCTATGTGCTTCCCTGGTCCCCCCCAGAGAGCTGCTGTCTTCCCCCCTCCTCTCTACTGCCAGCTGCTGTAGAAGATGTGTCATGATGGAGAGATGGGAACGGGTCAATAATTTTGTCATTTACCGGCTCCTTCCTTTTCTGAATGGACAGAGTCAGTGATTGGTACCAATTGGTTCATTCATAACTGAAGCACAGTAAACGGTTTTTACTATACTTCAGTTTCTGAATGAATGGGAGGCTCGGTGGGACCATAATAAAGGGACCCGCAACGGGAGTAAAGGGCCCCAGGATCAGTGGGAAGAGGGAAGGGCCCTGGCCAGGGGGGCCCTTCATAATTTCTTGCACCGGGGCCCGAAAGGTTCTAGTTACGCCTCTGTCTCCCACTGATTAATCCACAGCCAGTTACAGGGTATTTTCTTACACAGCCAGGTGCACACACTCTTATGATCGTTGTCTCCAATAAGCAGTCTAGGGGATGTATTTTATGTTTTATTTGGAGAACTTGGATAGGAGAAGGGAATTAGTAGGATACTCCAAATTAACTAATCACAAGCGAGGAAAACTTTCTGTATAGCAGACTATCAATGGAGCTGTGTAGCAGGCTGTACTGCTGGCTGGTATTGCTTGTGAGTACTGCTGGTGGGTACTGCTGGCTGGGATTGCTGATGGATACTGCTGGTGGGTACTGCTTGTGAGTAATGCTGGTGGGTACTGCTGGCTGGTATTGCTGATGGATACTGCTGGAGGGTATCCCTGGTGGCTGCTGTCTCAGTTTGTGGTTGGTTCTCGGGCAGGTCGGGAACCTGCAATCTGGGCTTGCCGCGCCGCCATCCCAGAGCAGGAGGTGGCGGCCCAGCAGTTGGGCACCCCTACTTTCGAGGGTCTGTACTCAGAAAGCCCTGACCGCAGGTCACCTTCCTCCGTGATACCAGACAGGATCCATGGACATCCTCCCTCAGTCAGCTTGCAAGAGAACCATGGGTTTCATCTTCAATGTTTCAGGCCCTCAAGTCACCCACCTCAAGCCGCATGGCAGCCTCCCCTCCTGGACCTCTCTCTGTAGAGGAAGACCCAGAGCCCATGTGCTCATCAGATATAAATACAGACACCCAGCATGCATTGGGGCACATCCCCTTCTAATTGGCCAGGGATGTATGGACATTCATGCTCTCATCTGTAAGGTTTCCACCCGCTGTCCAGTACATCCAATAGCTACCAGACCAATGAGGAACATCCAGACAGCAACCTTACTGGAACCGAACCCAGACATGTTCAGATCATCACCAATAAGTAATATGGAAGAAGCTGCCCACGAGAGTTTGACAGGGTATGGCAGCCATGGACTATGTAGAGGACAGGCCCCCCTGGGGGCTTCCGTCCCGAAAGGTGGAACTGACTTACCTTGCTAAATGTTTCTTACCCTTATACCCATTCGGCTTGCTGGGGAAAGATTGGCTTTTACGATTGGGCCATGATTAATGTGTGCTTTAATGCTTTTAGAATCTGTCCTGTATAGATGGTGGATTGGTTAGTTTGAAGATGCCACATACCCTGAGATTATAAAATATGTACATTTTGCTTGACATAACCTATACCATGCTTTGGTTTCAATAAAAGGAACATACTGTTTATTATAAAAAAAAAAGTAATATGGCAGATGGAGCCAACATGGCGGGCAAGAAAAGTTTATCATTACGAACACGCCCCAAGCTGTGCAGAATCCGAGCCAAGAACTGTACCAGGCCACTCCAGCAGATGTGTGCTCTCTGATGTCCTGTCTGAAAGATTTCCCATATTCTAAATATGAATATGGATATCCTTTGTGTGAGTTCTCTGGTGTTTAAGAAAGCTTCTTTGGTCAGCAAAACATTTCCCGCACTCTGAACAGGAATATGGGCGTTCACCTGTGTGACTTCTCACATGTGCCTGAAGGCTTCCTTTGTCAACAAAACATTTTCTGCACTCTGAACAAGAATATGGACGCTCACCCGTGTGTCTTCTCTGGTGTATTATAAGGCTTGCTTTCTGAGTGAAACCTCTCCCGCACTCTGAACATAAAAATGGACGCTCACCAGTGTGAATTCTCTGGTGCTTAACAAGAAGTCCTCTTTGATTGAAACATTTCCCACATTCCAAACACGAATGCGGACGCTCACCCGTGTGAACTCTCTGGTGTATAAGAAGGTTTGGTTTTTGAGCAAAACTTTTCCCACACTCTGAACATGAAAAGGGTTTCTCACCTGTGTGAATTCTTTGGTGTAACTGGATGTCTCTTTTAAGAGCAAAACTTTTCCCGCACTCTGAACATGAATAAGGACGTTCACCTGTGTGAATTCTCTGGTGTCTGACGAGGTTTGCGTTTCGAATGAAGCATTTTCCGCACTCGGAACATGAAAACGGATGCTCACCTGTGTGACATTTTTGGTGTATAATGAGATTTTTTTCCGTAGTGAAATGTTTCCCGCACTCTGAACAAGAAAAAGGATTCTCACCCTTGTGACTTTTCTGGTGTGTAAGAAGCTCGCTTAACTCAGGGAATGATTTCCCGCACTCTGAACATGAAAAAATCATAATGGTGTGAATTTTAAGATGTAGAAGGAGTTCAGGTTTTGTCTTAAAATATTTCCCGCACTCCAAACAAGACAATGAATTCTCTCCTGTGGGAAATCCTCCATGGATTAGAGAAGACTCCTTGGGTGTAGATGGAGGTGTTGATGGATCTGCACTGTGAGAATGGAGATTGAGGTCTGGAGTAACAGAATGTGATTGGTCAGAAGATTCCTCGGGATTAGAGGGATCCATTGAGGTCTCCACATGATGTGGTCTGCGGGGAATCATTTCACTCATTGGGTTTCCTTCAGGAGAAAATTCAGCAATCTCATTATTTTCCGCATCATAATCTGGAGATGAAAAAATATCTCCCTCCGAAGGATTCCTGACATGGCGTCCATCTGTTAGAAAGAGAATATAAAATATAAAAGAATTCACATTTTACAATCACAAATACCAAACACCAAACCAACTATGATACACGGAGAACCACTGATTGTACATTGATGACCTTCTTATATGGAGGAATGGAGATGGACGTTTCATATGGTGTACAGTATCTCCTCCTCATTTGTTGGGAACATGACGTTATATTGAGGAATGGAGATGGACCTTTCATATGGTGTACAGTATCTCCTCCTCATTTGTTGGGAACATGACGTTATATTGAGGATTAGAGATGGACCTTTCATATGGTGTACAGTATCTCCTCCTCATTTGTTGGGAACATGACGTTATATTGAGGATTAGAGATGGACCTTTCATATGGTGTACAGTATCTCCTCCTCATTTGTTGGGAACATGATGTTATATTGAGGAATGGAGATGGACCTTTTATTGGTGTACAGCAGCCATTAAATTTCCACTTGTTTGCTTGCATTTGGCGAGTAGAGAAAACTGAGGGCGATTGTGGAGCAGGGGCAGACTGGGCAGACAGTTTCCTGGCTGATTACTTGTGGCAGAAGCGGTGCAGAATTTTTTGCCTCCCTGCCCACCGAGCCGCTCTGATGCCCTGTATAAAAGGTCGCACCACTTCTGCCACAAGTGATCAGCCAGGAAACTGTCGGGAGAAAGCTGGCCAGACAACAAAGAGAGAGGATCTCCCGCTGTGCTGTGAGACAGCTTGGATCTCAAACGCTGAATGCTGTCTAAGTCCAGCCCCCTGGACCAGCACTTATTATAGAAAGCTCAGTGGTCCAATGCTGGGAAATTGAATCATTGTGCTGTCTATCATAGGAGCAAAAAAGGAAATTGGAATACTTTCTGCATTTTAAGTTTATCTAGGTGAACCCTCTGTACTGCTTTCTCCTTTACTTTAAAGTCTCCTCTTACCTGGTGAAGTGAGGGGAGGCTGATTCTCCATAACATGAAAAGATTCCTCATCTTTAATTGGCATCATTGTGGCGCCCTCTTCCATGGATTGATGGCCCCTCACATATGTTTCTTCTTCTTCTGCTTTAACCTCAACTTTTATATCTATCAGATCGTTACCCTAAACCAAGGAAATGGTTGGGAAATATAAGTTATAATGATGTAAGACCACAAATAAAATATTTTGTAGGGTTTACACACTGTCTTTCATTGTTGAGTCAAATCCATGTTCTAGATACTCCATCCATCCAACCAACCTGAAAACAGCATGCATAGTTGTGACCATCCTGTGTGGAATCCCGGGAATACAGAGGACGGGGACATCTCTCTGGTGGGTTCCCATTACTGGATCCATCTGTAGGAAACACACACACTGACTGAATACATTGTTTCTATGTGTTTATCAGATGATGGGGGATCTAGGTGGACCCTCCGTACTGCTCTCTCCTTTACAATAAAGTCTCCTCTTACCCGGTGATGCGAGGGGCGGCTGATTCTCCATCATGGCGTCCTTGTAGAGATCCTTGTGTCCTTCTAGATACTCCCACTCCTCCATGGAGAAATAGACAGTGACATCCTGACACCTTATAGGAACCTGACACACACAATGATACAGTCAACATCCAGACACATCCCTTGTCTGTTACTGGATAATGTCCCAGAATTCAAGTACAACCTCGAGACAGCTTTATGGACAGTTGGATAAATGATTCTATATTTAGGATGTATCCGGTCTATAAACCAGAGGCTCTGGATGGACAGTTGGATAAATGGTTCTATATTTATGATGTATCTGGTCTATAAACCAGAGGCTCTGGATGGACAGTTGGATACATGGCTCTATATTTAGGATTTATCCGGTCTATAAACCAGAGGCTCTGGATGGGCAGTTGGGTAAATCGCTCTATATTTAGGAGGTATCCGGTCTATAAACCAGAGGCTCTGGGTGGACAGTTGGATAAATGGCTCTATATTTAGGATGTATCCGGTCTATAAACCAGAGGCTCTGGATGGACAGTTGGATAAATGGCTCTATATTTAGGATGTATCCGGTCTATAAACCAGAGGCTCTGGATGGGCAGTTGGGTAAATCGCTCTATATTTAGGATGTATCCGGTCTATAAACCAGAGGCTCTGGATGGACAGTTGGATAAATGGCTCTATATTTAGGATGTATCCGGTCTATAAACCAGAGGCTCTGGATGGGCAGTTGGGTAAATCGCTCTATATTTAGGTGTATCATCATCTGCTGGAGATAAAAGACATCACAGTGACTATGGAGGAAGAGGACGGACATGACAGGGGGATTACTGGATGTAAATATAAAATAAGATCTTATTACCTCCTCTGCTGCCAGGTCCAGCAATGTCTTCCTTCTACTTCCTGAAAACGCCCCTCTCATCCAGAACTTCCTGTCTATGCCTTACATCACTTCCTGTGTGCGCCCTCTACTCTGCATCCTGTCTGAACATTAGATCACTTCCTGTCTGGGTTTTCCCCTTTAGCGTCCTTTATTGAAACAGCACACAAATGGAAACCGGAAGTCATGTTTCGTCGCAGCCCTGTTGCTACACCCGCACTCGTCCGCAGTAAGGATACAGACAGAAGGCAGCAAGCGGATGTCATTGTACACCCAGTGGAGCTTTTAATTTCACACTTATTTTTAATAGTAAATGGAGCTTATATTCTGAAATGCAGTATATAGACATATGTGACACGGTTTTGATGTTCAATTTTAAAAGCAGCAGCAAGCAAAAGCTGAAGATTGTTAGATCTTATCCTATGTGTTCATGGACTCATAGGCCGTTGTCAACTTTTTTTGGCTGGGACGTTGGGGAACTTTCTCTGTCATCCACTATTTCACTTGAACCACGATTTTGGACTTATTTGTACTGCACATTTATTATTATGTATATTTATGATATGTTGAACACATGAGATGTTTTTCACTTTTCCTTTATTAATTCTTGCTTCACGTTCACTTTCAATTCAGTTTTTTTAGTTAAAAAATAAGACATCAGTAAAGTTAGGTCAATTTTTTTCCATATTGTGAAAGATAATGTTACGCCGAGTAAAATGATACCCAACATGTCATGCTTCAAAATTGCGTCCGCTCGCGGAATGGGGACAAACTTTGCAACATAAAAATCTCCATTGCCGATGTTTAAAAAATTCTACAGGTTAGCATTTTGGAGTTACAGAGGAGGTCTAGAGCTAGAATTATTGCTCTCGCTCTAATGATCGCGGCGATACCTCACATGTGTGGTTTGAACACCGTTTTCATATGTGGGCGGGACTTACGTATGCGTTTGCTTCTGCGCGCGAGCTCGCAAGGACGGTGCGCTTTAAATTTTTTTTTTTTTAATTATTTATTTTACTTTTTAATTTTTATTTTTACACCTTTCTTTTTTTTAAAAAAAAAATTTTGATCACTTTTTTTCCTATTACAAGAAATGCAAAACATTACTTGTAATAGAAAAAAGCATGCCAGGACCTTCAAAATATGAGATCCGGGGTCAAAAAGACCTCACATCTCATATTTACACTTAAATGCATAAAAAAAAAAATAAAAAAAAAAATTGAAAAAAATGGCATTGGGAAAAAAAAATGTCCCCTTTAAGAGCATTGGGCGGAAGCGACTTGTGACGTAGCTTCCGCCCAGCCATGTTATGGAGCCGGGTGAATGGCTTCAGCCGCTCACTCGGCTCACGGACACTGGGGGGGACGGACGCGATCATCTCCGCCGCTGCCGGCGGGTCTGGTAAGCGGCGGAGATGACCGGAAAGCGGCGGGAGGAGGGGGCACCTCTCCTGCCGCTGATAAAAGTGATCTTGCGGCGAATCTGCTGCTAAGACCACTTTTATCTTGCAGGGAATCGTCTGCTGAAAAAAAAGATACCGGGGTTATGGTAGCTATCTGCTACCATAACAACGGTATTCCACTTCAAAACTGCCGCCGTCAAACGACGGCCGGCGGTCCGGAAGTGGTGAGTATTTTACCTCTTCTAATACAGGAAACAGAGAGGAGGTAGAAAACATGGGACACCAAAGAGGAGAGTATATTACCTCTTCTATTACAGAGAATGGAGAGGTGGTAGGAGACATGGGACACCGGAGAGAGGAGTACAATACCTCTTCCATTACAGGGAATAGAGTGGAGGTAGGAGAGACTGGAGAGGGAAGTAAAATGCCTCTTCTATTAGAGAGAATGAAGGGGAGATAGGAGACAAAGGACACCGGAGAGAAGGGAGTATAATACCTCTTCCATTACAGGGAATGGAGGGGATGTAGGAGACACAGGACACTGGATAGTGGAGCATAATACCTCTTCTACTACAGGAAATGGAGGAGAGGTAGGAGACATGGGACACCGGAGAGGAGAGTATAATACCTCTTCTACTACAAGGAATGGAGGGGATGTAGGAGACACAGGACACTGGATAGGGGAGCATAATACCTCTTCTACTACAGTGAATGGAGGGGAGGTAGGAGACACGGGACACCGGAGAGGGGAGTATAATACCTCTTCTACTACAAGGAATGGAGGGGATGTAGGAGACACAGGACACTGGATCGTGGAGCATAATACCTCTTCTACTACAGGAAATGGAGGAGAGGTAGGAGACATGGGACACCGGAGAGGGGAGTATAATACCTCTTCTACTACAAGGAATGGAGGGGATGTAGGAGACACAGGACACTGGATAGTGGAGCATAATACCTCTTCTACTACAGTGAATGGAGGGGAGGTAGGAGACACGGGACACCGGTGAGGGGAGTATAATACCTCTTCTACTACAAGGAATGGAGGGGATGCAGGAGACACAGGACACTGGATAGTGGAGCATAATACCTCTTCTACTACAGTGAATGGAGGGGAGGTAGGAGACACGGGACACCGGAGAGGGGAGTATAATACCTCTTCTACTACAAGGAATGGAGGGGATGTAGGAGACACAGGACACTGGATAGTGGAGAATAATACCTCTTCTACTACAGTGAATGGAGGGGAGGTAGGAGACACGGGACACCGGAGAGGGGAGTATAATACCTCTTCCATTACAGAGAATGGAGTGGAGGTAGGAGACACCGGAGAGGGAAGTAAAATGTCTCTTCTACTACAGTGAATGGAGGGGAGGTAGGAGACACCGGAGAGGGGAGTATAATACCTCTTCCATTACAGGGAATGGAGTGGAAGTAGGAGACACCGGAGAGGGAAGTAAAATGCCTCTTCTATTACAGAGAATGGAGGGGAGATAGGAGACACAGGACGCCGGAGAGGGGAGTATAATACCTCTTCTACTACAGGGAATGGAGGAGGGGTAGAAGACACTGGATAGTGGAGCATAATACCTGTTCTACTACAGTGAAACGAGGTGTATATAGTCATTAAAGAATATTCTTCCCCTTGAAATGTAGGTGAGGGTTGCCACCATTCCTAATATATGAAATGCAGGTTATTATAGACCTTTCATGAGATTTTGTCAGCAACCAAACATATAAACAGATCATTTGTATAAAAATGATTTTATTAATCACATTGAATGAAGTTGGCCTATTAAAAGCAACAATAAGTGTACATTTACAAGAAGAACAAAGGGATCAATATTGCAGAAATAATCCTTGACAGACAGTGGTACGACCAGTTGTTATCCGCAAACTGAGATGACATCACCGCAGTGCGTCTCAACTGGAAAAATCCAACGCGTTTCGAACATACATTAAACAATGTTCTTCATCAGGGAAGTACCATGCTACAAGGTAATAATATAATTGTCAATTGGCTAGGAGAGGGAATGATGACTGCACCCAAATGTAACAAAGCCAAATGGAGACACAGGTCAAATCTACAGAGATATAGGAGGAGGAGGGACCAGGCGGCCATTTACATTTATATATCATTGTCAACCCAAATGAAAAAATATATAATATAATATAATATAATATAGGGATACTATCCAATATAATCTATAGGGTGACCACCCAAACTGCCCACAATCTATTTCCTCCAGCCTATGCTTTAATGCCATCACTTATCTAACCATTCACACACCCTTACCTAACATTCCTACATACATCCAACCATCCAAACCATGTCTAACCCCAACCTGCCCACAGAGTCACCTAGCCACTCGCATCCAACCATACACCTCTACCCCCACCCTCACATACAATGAGACTTCCAACCAACATCCAAAATCTAACTCTATGACCGCCCCTAAAATCCCCCACACACACCCATCCAACACCTCCACCAAAAATTCCCCTGCCAAGACACCCACAGCATTCAACATATTCACAGCACTCATCCTCTCAACCACCCACTGGTCCTCACACAAAACCGACCTCTTGACAGCCTCCACCAGACAACCCCCCCAACACAAAAAGAAAGCACACACTGCCATGGGGGGCCCACCACATCCAATCCCAATCTGATATCAACACGGGATATATTCAGAAAACTCCAACCATCCCATAAGTATCTCCTCATAGAACCAAAACACCTAGACTTAGCCTCCCCATATAGTAAAGTCTTACTGGTTGCTTGACAGACCTGTGGACAGATCTCTCCCTCGACAGCACCACTAGCACTTCGGTGCTACAAGGAGAGAGACTGTCCACATGTCTATATACCCTTTAATGATTGGGCCTCATTAGGTGTCTCCACTTTGGTCCATGTTAGCGTGGACCGCATGGCTTTCTTCATATCCCACGTCACATGCACACCGGTGTGATGACACACTTCCGGTCCCGGGCTGACGCACTTCCGGTGTGGCGTTGCTTGCCGAAAACTGGAAAATAGCTCTAGCGCTGGTTATCTATTGGTTTTCAAAACCTGAAGATGCCATCCCGAAAGACAACTGCCGACACAAGACTTCTACCCAAACCCCTCAACCCGAGGAGATGAGCCCATCTAGGCGGACATTACGGCCCAGACCAAGGTTACTGGGCCTTCCTCTGCCGGGTACAACTGGGTTTACAGCTCTCACTCTCCGCGTAGAAACCAAAAAGAGTCTAACCAACCTACAGTACTGTATATGCACTCTTTCTAATGCCACAAAGGTTATTTTTGGCATTCCAGATCCATGGGTTTTGGCAACGTGCCTTCCCAAGGTTAGATAGAGATTGACAATTTTCATAGGATAAATTGTGCTTGTAGAAACATCTCCAGGCTCCTTAGAACACCCCTGGCAGCTCCACCTCTTTTCCACTCCTCTCCTTCTAATACTTTCTAGAAGAAAGAAGGAGGGAACCAAGAAGTGACGCCACCTGTGAGTCACCAGCTGCTACCCTGAGCCACTCCCAGCCCAGACAAATCAAAATCTGCTAGCTAGGCCTGCCTAAATGTAACTACCCTCACAGAAAAAATCTCACTCTTGCACCTACCTAGGTAGAGGGTGCTACACCTACATAATAGACCAGGGTTTCTCAACCAGGGTTCTGTGGAACCCTAGGGTTCCTGCAGAGGTTGCTAGGGGTTCCTTGGGCAACGGTCAATTTCTACCTTTCATATAAATTCCCAATGACACCATTGATGTTTTTAGCTATCTGTAAGGGGGTCATTCTTCCCAATGACCACAAGTGTAAGGAGCATTCTTCCCATTGACCATCACACTAATAAGGAGCATTCTTCCCATTGACCATCACACTAATAAGGAGCATTCTTCCCATTGACCATAACACTAATAAGGAGCATTCTTCCCATTGACCATCACATTAATGTACCATGAGTTGTAGATTTATAATTTTTAGCAGGGGTTCCCCGAGACCGGAGAATTATTTCAAGGGTTCCTCGGTGTCGAAAAGCTTGAGAAAGGCTGTAATAGGGATTGCATTTGCACCTAAGAAGGTAGACAATACCTTTTGTATTGCACTTTACAGAATGTTTGGGTTCAAGCCAATTCCCACTTGGTAGCCTGAAACTCTTTTGTTTGTAGACATGTGCGGTTCCTTTCGTTCCAAATTAAAATTCATACAAATTTTAGTTTTTCAGAAATTCGGATACAATAGTACCAAGTTTAAACGAATCCAAAATAATAAAAAAAAAAGTCGGATGAAATTTGAATTTGAATGATTTTCAAACAGTTTTCGAATCCTTTTCGAATTCGAATAGTTTTTGAATTCTAAAAGTTTTCAAATTCGAATAGTTTTTGAATTCTAAAAGTTTCCAAATTCGAATAGTTTTTGAATTCTAAAAGTTTTCAAATTCGAATAGTTTTCCAACTTGAAAAGTCCTCGAATTTGAATAGTTTTCCAATTTGCAACGAGAAGAAAATAGAAAACAAAGGAATAGATCAGAAAAGAAAACCTATAGACTAAAAAAGAATATAGCAGAAAACAAAAGACTAGAATACAACAGCTCTGTTCCCCTCCACCACATTCTATTCTTTCATTTTCTGTTCTATTCCCCTCTATTGTATTCTATCCTTTTCCATTCTATTCCTCCACTTTCCACTCCACCCCATTCTCCTTGGAAATTGGAAAACTATTCAAATTCGAAAACGATTTGGATTTTAAAATGATTCGGATTCGAAAACTTTTCAAATCTATTTGAGAACGAATAAATCAAGCGAATTCCGAAAATTAATCTAATTTATGTAAATAACGAATAGAAACGAAACCAATTTTTTTTCGCTCTGCACATGTCTATTAGTTTGGGTCAGTATTGACAATAAGTGCAGTTCCCACATGGGAAGGTCCCCTTTATTTTCCAAGGATCTTTATTCTTCTTGTACTCGCTCTGCACCAGACGATCTGTACAGCAGTTCTGGAGAAATATCTACAAGAACATTTATTTAATGCAAACTTACAATCTTTGTCTAATCTTTTTTTTTCTGCTTTTCTACATGCCCTCTGGGGCACTGACCACCCCCCCCCCCCCCAAATGCCATTTTTTGACAACCCATTGCCTATTAGCCTAGAAAATAATGGACAGGACTGCTTTTTTTACTATTCGTCTCCCATTGATTTCCATGGGGTTCAGGTTTGACACCCAAATTTTAGTCATGTTCACCGATCCAAACTCAGGCACGATTGTCACTAATAAGAAATGTAGAAGACGGAGTCAACGTGGCTGACAAGAAATGTTTCTAATTTCCACCAAACCCAAGCTGTGCAGAAACATGACTAATCTTCAAAGTGTAGGGGACGAAACGTGTTGGACGAGTGACCTGGTTGGAGATCAGGCTGAGGTTGCCACTTTCACACCGGTCCTAAGGACCACATGGATGTGCGGTCACAGGGACCCTCCTTTTGTCTTGATGTGCAGGAACTGTATGAGGCCACTACAGCGGGGGAGGGGGTAGGGCGCTCTCTGATGTCTAATTAGATGTCCTGTCCAATGAAGCTCTCTGTGTGACATCTCTGGTGATTAAGAAGGCTTCTTTTTTGAGC
>BLSH010116141.1:121057-135222 GCA_018402905.1 Glandirana rugosa
CTCCTTTATGACATGTGGTATACTTTCCAGGTAGAGGTAAGGAGTTATATTGCAGTACAAGGGTTGTTTACTCCTCCTCTATTACATGTGGTATCTCCTCCTCATTTGTTGGGAACATGACGTTATATTGAGGAATGGAGATGGACCTTTCATATGGTGTACAGTATTTCCTCCCCATTTGTTGGGAACATGACGTTATATTGAGGAATGGAGATGGACCTTTCATATGGTATATAAAACATGGGATAGTGTGGTAAGTACAGCAGATACCTTTTGATCAGTCTACCATATGATTTTAAATACCTCTACAATATTTGTAGGACATGTGCGGTGGTGGAGTAGATACATTGATGATGTTCTTATGGACTAAAAATCATTTTTTCTTTATCAAAGGATGTGAAGTTTACTTTGTTGGACAAGGGCAGCACAGACTGTTGCAAATTGTATTTTTTACAGAGATGTAGAAATCATCATTTTACAATACCAAGACACCAATCACTTACAAACCAAAATGACGGTACATACAGTGGATCATGTGACTATAATTCATTTGCTGATCCTATCAACCCCATGAAATCTGACCAAGAAATGATAACTCCTGGGGTGCTGCCCTGGATTCTCAACTTGCTGGTCCAACATTTATAACTAAGACTCACCCTGTCCAATCATGAGCTAATAAAACCCTTTGTTATCTCTATCTCCTCTATTACTACTCTCTACCCATTGATTTACCTCTACAAAGACTATTTCCCCTTCAATCTACCAAGAGTGCTTCTGCCAGGCTTATCCACCTTACCACCCCCTCAGCGGCCACCACCATTGACAGTGTCCAATAAATAAAATTCAAATTACTGACAACATACACAGCCATCCACAACTTTAAAAATATGACTCATATGAGCCTCTCTCATCCTCTGGAATATTCTACCCCAATTTGTCTGGCTACCCACCCAACCCCCTTCCTTCCCTGGGGTATTCCCTATATGTTTCCTGATTGTGGCATTTCAGAAAAAATATCACATTACAGCCAATAGTTAGCCCTAATGATCATAGGAAATAATTACATTAGACAGAATACAGGTATTTTTAGTTGTGGCTATAAAACAACCCTTTATTGTCATTACTTACCTGTGCCAATACCTAGAGAAGATTCCTCCTGTTTAGTTTTTAAAATCATCTCCCCCTCCTCCATAGACTGCTGATCTTCACTCACCAACATCTCTTCTTCTTCCTCTTTAATTTTAACTTTCACAACAACCAGGTCGTTACCCTAAACCGCAAAATGATATAAAATACAACATATGTGAGTATTATCTCTACCACAACCCGAATATCATCTCATAGAATTTAGATTCACTTTGAAGTTTTAAGTGTTCCATTCCATCTACCTGATCATGGTGAGGGATCTCTTGATCTTCCATTGTGGAATCCTGGGAATAAGGCGGAAGGGGACATCTCTCTGGTGGGTTTCCATTACTGGATCCATCTGTAGGAAACACACACTGACTGAATACATTGTTTCTATGTGTTTATCAGATGATGGGGGATCTAGGTGGACCCTCTGTACTGCGCTCTCCTTTACAATAAAGTCTCCTCTTACCCGGTGATGTGAGGGGCGGCTGATTCTCCATCATGACGTCCTTGTAGAGATCCTTGTGTCCTTCTAAATACTCCCACTCCTCCATGGAGAAATAGACAGTGACATCCTGACACCTTATAGGAACCTGACACACACAATGATACAGTCACCATCCAGACACATCCCTTGTCCGTTACTGGATAATGTCCCAGAATTCCCAGCACCGCTCACCTCTCCTGTCAGCAGCTTGGTGATCTTGTTGGTGACTTCTAGAATCTTCTTGGCACCGGTTACCTCTGTTGTCAGGCAGTAAGGTGGAGGCACTGTGAGGGGCGATGTCCCCTTAGAACAGTTGCTGGGTGTTAATGGATCACCAGATATTTTATTCACTATTTTATAATCCTGTGTAAAGAGAGACAGTAACAATTATCACCACAGACTTCCTAGAATCTTTATATGTCCAATCAGGTTTGCTTTTTTAATTACAGCCATAAGAGTGATGTCATGTGACCTCCCAGTATCCTCCTCACCTCTCCAGTCAGCAGGTAGATGATCTCCAGGGTGAGGTCCAATATCCTCTCAGTCATGTGATTCCAGCCCTGCTCCATCTTCATTGATGTGATCACGTGATCCATATTCCTCTCTGTAGACAAATAATAATCTGAGAATTATCTGGCCTGTGCTGGGAGCCGCACAGAGCTCCTCCATAGTTCTGGCACCTCAGATTGCTCCTCATTTGATATTTAGAAGAGAACTATGGCAACATTGTCGGGATCCACCTGGTTGCTTGGCTGACAGCTGGTTAAGCATTTCAACGCGCAGCTGAAAGTTGGAGCAACTCAAGCCCACCTCTACGGGCTGACACTCCAGTGAGCGATGGAGTAGAACACCAAGAGCTGAATCGGTCTTAGAGCCATGTGTGACAACTGCAGTGTTACATGGATGCTACAGTTTGGAGGGGACTATGTAAGTTTGAACTTGTTATTTCCAAACTTCTCCTTTAAGGCCACATCAATGCGCATTAAAAAAGTCCTTGGTTGCCAGGCCTTGTGCTCCGAATTTAATCTCACATGGCTTCACCATTTTCAAATGTTTTACTTTTTTAATTTTCACCATATGTAGGATATATCCGGTCTATAAACCAGAGGATCTGGATGGACAGTTGGATAAATGGTTCTATATTTAGGATGTATCTGGTCTATAAACCAGAGGCTCTGGATGGACAGTTGGATAGATGGTCCTATATTTAGGATGTATCTGGTCTATAAACCAGAGGCTCTGGATGGACAGTTGGATAAATGGTTCTATATTTAGGATGTATCCGGTCTATAAACCAGAGGTTCTGGATGGACAGTTGGATAAATGGTTCTATATTTAGGATGTATCCGGTCTATAAACCAAAGGCTCTGGATGGACAGTTGGATAAATGGTTCTATATTTAGGATGTATCCGGTCTATAAACCAGAGGCTCTGGATGGACGGTTGGATAAATGGTTCTATATTTAGGATGTATCCGGTCTATAAACTAGAGGCTCTGGATGGACAGTTGGATAAATGGCTCTATATTTAGGATGTATCTGGTCTATAAACCAGAGGCTCTGGGTGGACAGTTGGATAAATGGCTCTATATTTAGGATGTATCCGGTCTATAAACCACAGGCTCTTGATGGACAGTTGGATAAATGGTTCTATATTTAGGATGTATCTGGTCTATAAACCAATGGCTGTGGATGGACAGTTGGATAAATGGCTCTATATTTAGGATGTATCTGCTCTATAAACCAGATGATCTGGATAGACAGTTGGATACATGGTTCTACATTTAGGATGTATCCGGTCTATAAACCAGAGGCTCTGGGTGGACAGGTGGATACATGGTTCTATATTTAGGATGTATCTGCTCTATAAACCAGATGATCTGGATAGACAGTTGGATACATGGTTCTACATTTAGGATGTATCCGTTCTATAAACCAGATGATCTGGATAGACAGTTGGATAAATGGTTCTATATTTAGGATGTATCCAGTCTATAAACCAGAGGCTCTGAATGGACGGTTGGATAAATGGTTCTATATTTAGGATGTATCCAGTCTATAAACCAGAGGCTCTGGATGGACAGTTGGATAAATGGTTCTATATTTAGGATGTATCCGGTCTATAAACCAGAGGCTCTGGATGGACAGTTGGATAAATGGTTCTATATTTAGGATGTATCCGGTCTATAAACCAGAGGCTCTGGATGGATGGTTGGATAAATGGTTCTATATTTAGGATGTATCTGGTCTATAAACCAGAGGCTGTGGATGGATGGTTGGATAAATGGTTCTATATTTAGGATGTATCCGGTCTATAAACCAGAGGCACTGGATGGATGGTTGGATAAATGGTTCTATATTTAGGATGTATCTGGTCTATAAACCAGAGGCTGTGGATGGACAGTTGGATAAATGGTTCTATATTTAGGATGTATTCGGTCTATAAACCAGAGGCTCTGGATGGACAGTTGGATAAATGGTTCTATATTTAGGATGTATCCGGTCTATAAACCAGAGGCTCTGGATGGACAGTTGGATAAATGGTTCTATATTTAGGATATATCTGGCCTATAAACCAGATGATCTGGATAGACAGTTGGATAAATGGCTCTATATTTAGGATGTATCTGGTCTATAAACCAGAGGCTCTGGATGGACAGTTGGATAAATGGTTCTATATTTAGGATGTATCTGGTCTATAAACCAGAGGCTCTGGATGGACAGTTGGATAAATGGCTCTATATTTAGGATGTATCCGGTCTATAAACCAGAGGCTCTGGATGGACAGTTGGATGAATGGCTCTATATTTATGATGTATCTGGTCTATAAACCAGAGGCTCTGGGTGGACGATTGGATAAATGGCTCTATATTTAGGATGTATCCGGTCTATAAACCAGAGGCTCTGCATGGACAGTTGGATAAATGGCTCTATATTTAGGATTTATCTTTTGGAGAAATGGTTTCATACTTTGGAATCCTCTAAGCACAAATTAAAGCATTTTTCTCTCAATTTCAAATAAACATCACGGTGACTATGGAGGAAGAGGACGGACATGACGGGGGGAGGTTACTGGGTGTAAATATAAAATAAGATCTTATTACCTCCTCTGCTGCCACTTCCAGCAATGTCTCCTCTCTACTTCCTCCCAACTCACCTCTGACCCAGAATGTCCCGCTTGAGCTTTACATCACTTCCTGTCTCTGCGTTCCACCATTGACTTGTGAGATCACCACCTTGTGGAGAAAATACAAACTGCAGCTTAAGTTTCTCTCGATGGCTGTGTTGCACACTCTATCAGTATGTTCCATATATTATTAGACATGCACCTTATACTTCAGATAAAAAACAGGAAATGTTAAAAATTTGAAAATTACAAAAAGAAAACTGGGTCTTGCTCTAAGGTCCACCAACATGTGAAACATACAAAGTTATAACACCACAATGCTCTTTTTATATGATTTTGCCTCATCCTGGAGTTTATACGATTAATATTTGGAGATGAATATTAGACTGCTGTCTATGTTTTTTGCAACCATTGAACTCTTACCTTGTGAAATATTTTTATGGTGTCCTCATCCGTTTCCACCCACTTCTGTGCACACATGGTTGCCGCTAATCTTTTGGTTCCAAGATGGACAGTGTAAGTAGTATGTTAAAGATAGCCATGTCTTTGTTGGCTATCTCCAGGGGCACATGCCCCAGGATTACTATACTGTGGCAAATTCTTGGGTTCTGGATATCCTTCCGTGTACACTACATTACCAAAAGTATTGGGACACCTGCCTTTACACACACATGAACTTTAATGGCATTCCAGTCTTAGTCTGTAGGATTCAATATTGGTTTGGCCCACTCTTTGCAGCTATAGTAGCTTCAACTCTTCTGGGAAGGCTGTCCACAAGGTTTAGGAGTGTCTATGGGAATGTTTGACCATTTTTCCAGAAGCGCATTTGTGAGGTCAGGCACTGATGTTGGACAAGAAGGCCTGGCTTGCAGTCTAATTCATCCCAAAGGTGTTCTATCGGGTTGAGGTCAGGTCAGTCAAGTTCCTCCACCCCAAACTCGCTCATCCATGTCTTTATGCACCTTGCTTTGTACACTGGTGAGCAGTCATATTGGAAGAGGAAGGGGCCATCCCCAAACTGTTCCCACAAAGTTGGGAACATGAAATTGTCCAAAATGTCTTGGCATGCCGACGCCTTAAGAAATCACTTCACTGGAACTAAGGGGCCAAGCCCAACCCCTGAAAAAACAACCCCAAACCATAACCCCCCCCCCCCTCCACCAAATGGACCAGTGTACAAAGCAAGGGCCATAAAGGCATGGATGAGTGAGTTTGGGGTGGAGGAACTTGAGTCCTGACCTCAACCTGATAGAACACCTTTGGGATGAATTAGAGAGGAGACTGCGAGCCAGGACTTCCTATCCAACATCAGTGCCTGACCTCACAAATGAGCTTCTGGAAAATGGTCAAACATTCCCATAGACACGCCTAAACCTTTTGGACAGCCTTCCCAGAAGAGCTGAAGCTGTTATAGCTGCAAAGGGTGGGCCAACTCAATATTGAACCCTACAGACTAAGACTGAGATGTCATTAAAGTTCACTGAGCTTTTTGGTAGTACCATTAACAAAACTTAAGCAGCTGATTGTGACATCACACCCGTTCACTCAGCCTCACTTCCGACATGTTTCATGTCTCCTCAGGCAAGCTTGCCAGAAGTGCTGAAAGAAAAGATCGTATATGTCACTGGCCAGGGCATAGACAAAAAGCAATAGTGCTCCTCCAACTGGCAGCTTAACACCTTGTCTTCATTCCTACTACACTACACAATGGGGCCATTGCAGACTTCACAGAACCCAAGAGTTTGGCACAATTTTTATGAATATTCCAGGTCATGAGTTCTTCTGGGGGACATCCAACACAAGTATGGCTATCTTAAACACGTTGCTTACATTGTCCATCTCAGAACCAAAAGATTAGTGGCAACCATTGGTGCACAGGGGTGGGTAATCATGGAAGATATAAAAATATTTCGCAAGGTATGAATTCAATGGTCACAAAATCCTTATACAGCGCTCTAGTGCTCATCTTAACATATTATTTGTCTAAACTCTAGGATAAGACATACTCAAACAAGAAGAACAATTTGGTGTCATAACATTACGTGGTTCGCAATTTTTTGAACTTTAGAGCATAATCCAATTTATTTTTTATTTAGTACTTTTCGTAATTTTTATTGCCTGAATTTGAAACGTAATGGGAGAATGTTCGACGAAGCCATGGCCAAAGTGCGAAGGAATATAGACTGCAGTTAATATACTATCCACAAGGCAGTGATGCCACATATCATTGGTGGAACGAAGAAATGGGAAGTGATGTAATGTATAGATGGGAAGTTTGGGGTGAGAGGTGAATTGGGAAGAAGTAGAGAGGAGACATTGCTGGAACTGGCAGCAGAGGAGGTAATAAGATCTTACTTTATATTTACACCCAGTAACCCCCCCCCCGTCATGTCCGTCCTCTTCCTCCATAGTCACTGTGATGTTTATTAGAGATAGAGTGAGTAATGCTTTAATATATGCCTATAGGATTATTAAATATCAGCTTATTTTCCCAACTGTCCATCCAGAGCCTCTGGCTTATTGAACAGGTATATCCTAAATTTAGAACCATTTATCCAACTGTCCATCCAGAGCCTCTGGTTTATAGACCAGATACATCCTAAATATAGAACCATTTATCCAACTGTCCATCCAGAGCCTCTGGTTTATAGACCGGATACATCCTAAATATAGAGCCATTTATCCAACTATCCATCCAGAGCCTCTGGTTTATAGACCAGATACATCCTAAATATAGAGCCATTTATCCAACTGTCCATCCAGATCCTCTGGTTTATAGACCAGACACATCCTAAATATAGAGCCATTTATCCAACTGTCCATCCAGAGCCTCTGGTTTATAGACTAGATACATCCTAAATATGGAACCATTTATCCAACTGTCCATCCAGAGCCTCTGGTTTATAGACCGGACACATCCTAAATATAGAGCCATTTATCCAACTGTCCATCCAGAGCCTCTGGTTTATAGACCAGATACAGCCTAAATATAGAACCATTTATCCAACTGTTTATCCAGAGCCTCTGGTTTATAGACAGATACATCCTAAATATAGAATAATTTATCCATCCTCCATAGAGCTCTCTCAGGGTTGTTGGCTCTCATCACTGTGAGATCATGGACACAATGTTTTCTCTGATCGGGATATGGAGAGGAAGACTAAACTACAGTACTAGGACTTTAGTGCATGATTTTTTAAATTTTGGTGGCCCGCGAGTGAAGGATGATTGCAAGCGTTATGTGAAGTCTTGTACCACCTGTGCTCAAAAAAAGGGCAGCAAGAACAAGGCTTGGGGTCTATTGAGACCACTCCCAATTCTGGAAAGACCTTGGAAGATGATTTCTATAGATTTTATTGTTGAGTTACCCCCATCGGAAGGATTTTCAGCCATTTTTGTTATAGTGGACAGACTAAGATGGCCCACTTCGTGCCAATGAGGGGCACACCTTCTGCCCCGGAAACCGCTAAAGCTTTCATCAAGGAAATCGTAAGGCTCCATGGGGTACCAACCAACATTGGGTCTGACAGAGGGGTGCAATTCACCTCCAAATTCTGGAAAGCTTTGTGTGGGGCTTTAAAAATTGAACTTTCGTTTTCTTCAGCTTATCATCCGCAGACCAATGGACAGACTGTAAGAACTAATCAGACATTGGGACAATACCTGAGATGTTTTTCGTCCTTCTCCCAGGATGACTGTGTGTCATTGTTGCCCATGGCTGAATTCGCTTACAATAATTCTGCACATTCCACCATCAAACAGTCTCCGTTATTTGCGAACTACGGGTTTCACCCATCCTTTTTGTCCAGCTCCATCCCAGAAAGTGCAGTACCAGCCGTACAGGAGACAATGGACTTTTTCAATACCAACAACAAGTTGCTACAGGATATGATGGCCAAATCCAAGGAGTGTTACAAGAAAGCATTCGACAGGAGAAGACGTGGAGCCAGGGGAACAGGTCTGGTTATCAACTGCGAACCTGAAGTTGGCCTACCCATCAAAGAAATTAGGACCCAAGTTCATAGGCCCATTTCATGTAAGGAAAGAAGGTTAACAGTGTGGCTTATGAACTAGAATTACCTGACTCTTTTCACACTCACCCGGTTTTTCATGTGGTCCTGTTAAAACCTGCTACCTCTAACCCCTTTCCGGGACAAAGCACCAGGCCACCTGAACCTGTGATTATTAATGGGGAGGAAGAATTTGAGGTCAAAGCCATCATGGACTGCAGGAGAAGGGGTAACCAGGTGCAATATCTCGTTAAATGGAAAGGGTATAGTCCAGAGGAAAACTCTTGGGGACCCAAACCCAATATTCATGCTTCAAGACTGATACAGGCTTTCCAAAGATCCCACCCTGAAAGGCTTTCCCGATTGGGCATCCGGAGGCTGCCCATTGAGGGGGGGCAATGTCAGGAAAGACGGAGAACTTAAGAAGGAACACGGTGCGCAGGTGCATGCATGAACGAACAGACGGCACGAACGTTCGTGGGCACGCGCGACCGGGAGGTGCGCATACCCGTTCCTAACCATTCTTGCCGCCAAAGGGGCTATTTAAACCAGGCAATGACATGGGATCAATTCCGTTTTGTCTACAAAGTTCCTGTGATTCCTGTTACCTGTCTACCTGCTGAACCTACTCTTCTGATCTGCCGGCTTGATCCTGACACCGCTGCTATCCGCCTGCCCTGCCCTTTGGCTTTCCTTGATGATCCTTTTGCCTGCTCCGTGGTACCTCGCTGCCAGCCCGCTGCTGACCCGGCCTGTGTCTGACCATCCTTCTGCATGCTCCTCAGTTCCTGACCCGCCTGCCTGCTGTCTGATCCACTCTGTCTTCGGCCTTCTCATCCAGCATCACCTGCTTGGTCCAGCCAGATGGGGCTTTCGTCAGCTGTTTCCCGGAGTTTCTCCTCTGCTCCAGCTAGCTGCATCTCCAGCCCTGCCTGTGACCGCCGCACCTGTGTTACAGTCAAGCACTCATGCCATTCTGCACTGTTGAGCCTCCTGTTCGCTATATCAGGGGTTCCTGAGTCAGGATTGTAAGATAGGCTGTCCTTGGCAATTGCAGACTCCACCACCAGGTACGTGACAGTCATTATCCCAACAAATGAGGAGGAGATACTGTACACCATATGAAAGGTCCATCTCCGTTCCTCAATATAACGTCATGTTCTCAACAAATGAGGAGGAGATGCTGTACACCATATGAAAGGTCCATCTCCATTCCTCAATATAACGTCATGTTCCCAACAAACGTGGAGGAGATACTGTACACCATATGAAAGGTCCATCTCCATCCCTCAATATAACGTCATGTTCCCAACAAATGAGGAGGAGATACTGTACACCATATGAAAGGTCCATCTCCATCCCTCAATATAACGTCATGTTCCCAACAAATGAGGTGAAGATACTGTACACCATATGAAAGCTCCATCTCCATTCCTCAATATAACATCATGTCCCCAAAAAATGAGGAGATACTGTACACCATATGAAAGGTTCATCTCCATTCCTCAATATAATGTCATGTTCCCAACAAATGAGGAGGAGATACTGCACACCATATGAAAGGTGCATCTCCATTCCTCAATATAATGCACTCATGTTTCCAAAATATCAGGTGGAGGTATTGCACACCATATGGAAGGAGCATCTCCAGTGATCACTAAAAAATGTTAAACTCATTCACTCAGTTTGAATTAAATGAAAAGAAGATACTATGCTCATTATATATATTTTCTTGTTACATGAGTTAAAAAATAAATATAAAATATATATATATTTAAATCACTTTCCAACAGATGGTCGCTGTGTAGGAAATACGTCTCAGGGAGATCCTATTTTATCTCAATATTATAACCCTGAGAACAATGGGCAAAATATTCCAGGGTTAAATCCCATTGCTCAGAATCTTCCTCATATGCCTTACTGTTTGGAGACATCAAAGGATCTCCCTAATCCTGAGGGAACTTCTGAAAAATCAGATACTTTGACTTCAGATATCCATTAGAGATTTCACAGTTCAGACAGACCAAAAGACCGATCCAACCCCAAGGAATCTTTTCCAAGCCAAGAAGGACTTCACACGGAGGAGAGTTCATTGTAATATTTGGGTTGCGGGAAATCTTTTAGGATAAATTCTGAACTTCTTATACATCTCAGATCCCACACCAGGGTGACCAGAGTGCGGGAAAACTTTTACTGATAAAAAAGTATTTAACTACTTCAGCCCCGGAAGGATTTCACACTTTAGGACCAGAGCACTTTTTGCGATTCGGCACTGCGTCGCTTTAACTGACCGATCTTATCGCCGCTGTACCGGTCCGGGCATTTGAAATCCCCAGCGGCATTCTCTCCTCGCCCCCAGTGATAAGACAGGCTATGCAGGGTCTGATTGGTCGGTGCAGCCCATGTGACAGCGCTGACCAATCAGAATGCTCCTAAACGTACCCTCTTACGAGGTACGTTTTAGAGATTAAGCTGTGGGGGATTTCTAAGCCCCAGACCGTGCAGGTGATCGCGTGCTCCTGGTCAGCGGGACCAGGGGGTGGGGGGGGGGGGGTTGGTGAGGAGGGGGTCCTGTGTAAGTTCACCTTACAGATTTTTTCCCCCTTTATAACCTTGTGCTCCCCCCGCCTGTATCCCCTTATATGCTCATACTCAGTAAATATATTTGCTTCTACATCGGTGAGAGGGCTGCCGTTCTGGATTTCCTTTCTATGGTTTCACTGCTGCAGTGACAGGGCGTGCACCTCGCCGCACCTAGCATTCCATTACCTGGGATCAGCCAGTCCAACATACTCACCTGGAGCTGCAGTTTCTTCTCCTGAACTTACCCTTTAAAGAGTTTGCTTACCCTCCTGAATACTTAGTACCTATGGGTAAGCCTAGAATAACTGTACCTTACCTTATTTCCTGTCTGTACCTTAAATCACTTCCTGATTGTACCTTACATTGCTGCCCATTCAGCTGGGTCAGAGGTACACAACCTGGGAATTATCTGCAGCAGAACCCATCTCTACCTATAGGGGCTCTGCTGAAGACAATTCGGCTCCTTAGACTAGTGGTTGCCAAATTATGAGCTAAAGGGGGCCTCAAATGCAGCCCCTGATATCACCAAAGGCACATAATGTTCAATATATGTAATGCTTGAGAGGACTGTTAGAGACTGCAGACCTAATAGAGAGTGAGGGCAGGATACATTATTGGCTGGGGATATGCTGCAGAAGACAATACAACACTGGAAACATGTTACATGAGGCTAGCAGAGATACAGTAAGTGCTATTACCCTAATCAATATTTCCACTACACACTGCTGAGGTTCAAGGGCCGCACATCATATACTAAAGGGCCAGGGGTTGAGCACCAAGGCCTTAGACTCTGCACCTTGTACCGTCTAAGTGTTCTCATCTTCACTGTATGTGTGGGCACGCTGGGTTTCCCATTAGTACCAATAGATATGTTGCCTATCTTTGACTCCAACATCCTCTGGGTCATCTATGCACCTCCAGGTGTGATTGAGAATTGTGGAGCCTAATCTCCCCTGAAGCAACATGTGAAATATTCAGTAATGTGTGGAAGATGAATAACCCCTTACTATAAGACGGGGGAAGAGAGCAGCCATAGCATCCCTGTCTTGTAGCTGCTTTTGTGATCAGGGAGAGCTTGGTCAATAGGGACAGATCTATATAGCAGTGGTGGGCTAAATTCTCCTTTGGGCCCCCAATGTTCATACAACCTTATTGAAACCAACAGTCTGGACAGTGGTGGGTGATGTTGTGTCAGATCATTCTTGAGTGTCAAGAAGGGGAATGGGTTCACAAGGGTGGTCCTTTATCACTATTTCCTGCAGTAGATAGGTCCTGGCAAGAGCAGCAGCAACTTGGACACTACTTGCATGAGAAGCCACACGAAGATCCAATGCAAAACTCGGTGGGAACACCATATGACAAAGAGAATTCTACACCTTAATGAATCTTTGAACCTGGTCAGCTGTAGCCTACATGGGCATGTTTCCCAAGCACACTGCCAATAATTGCACTGGCTGCTCGGGAGGTCCACAATCCTCAGCCATACATGACACTTCACTTGGAGAAGTCACCTGAAGCAGATGGATTCAGTAAGAAATTCTATAAAACCTTTTAAAGATAGCTTGCCCAATATTTAGAATTCCCCAATGTTGCAATGGTAGTGGGTGGATTTCCCGAGGAGAACTAAGAGGGTATAACAGTGACAGTTCCCAAGCCTAGGACTGATCCCACTCATTTCTGTCGTATCCTCCTCTTCAATATGTATATATGGTTTTATGCTAAGTTCTTAGCTTCCCGTACTGACCCGCTCCTCCCGATGATGGTGAAAGAGGATCAGGTTGGCTTTGATTGCAATAGACTGACTGTGGCTTCACCGCTAAAAATGTACTTTACCATTCCATGTCTAATGTTTCTCATTGATCTACACTTGTTTATACTTGTAAGTGTCTATATATGACTTTGAATTGTATCTTATTGCCTTGTGACTTGGACCACCTTTCCTTTTGTTTGTTCTTTCTCTGTGGTTTTCTTATGTTGATCCATTACCTTCTAAGATATTGCTCTGGGAAGACGTATGGCTCACAAGATTTCTTGTGTATATGCTGCCTTCCTCTGAGAAGTGCATGACCATTCATTTAACCTAAGATATAATCTACTTATGTTTTCTATATTATACCAGTACACTTTGTAATTGAGACAGACCAAACCAGGACAGGGGCTTTTGGAGGGGACTGCAGGGTAGCCTCTTACCTACTGACTATGGGCCCTGGCTTTTGAGGGAGCTCTATTCTTGGGAGGTGTGTCTCTAGGGGACCCTTGGAGTGGTCTTTCTTCGGATTTGGGGCCATGACTCCCCGAAAACACACAGACTATGGGAATTAAGGATACAGATTTGGAGCATTTGGGGCCTTTGTGCCCAAACCAGCAATAACTGCTTTAGACTGTGAGACTCAGAGCAGATGTTTATGTAATCAGCTCTAAACAACCTGATGCTGGGGTCTCCTGCTATAATCTGTTTACTGAGGTATCTTTCTCCCATGGTATCAATTCCCCACTGTGTGCCTTCTAGGTGTGAACTCTAAATGTTAATAGAGTCACCTATCGTTTTTGTCTGTCTGCTAATCCTTTAGAGATTTGGACAGCCCTAGGCCTTCTTACTGGGGAACTGGTGCTGAAAAGTCTGGGTGGGCATGGAGTCACCTAGGCTTGTCTAGGTGACTAGTTAGCATACTGTTTATTTAGATTACTGTTTACATTAGCTGCTGGCTATGTTAATTATCTTACTGTTTCCATAACTTAATCAAACTCTTATCTGATTTTGTGTGGTATACAGGGCCGGGACAAAGGGTGGGCAGGAGGGTTGGGACAAGGAAATTTAAGGGGGGGGG
>BLSH010116141.1:135354-162447 GCA_018402905.1 Glandirana rugosa
AAAACTTATAACAAATGTAAAAAAAAAAAATGTTGAAATTAAAAAATAAACTTTTACATTCTTTTTATGTCATGTTTCAGTCTTAATAACGTATCAATGTTATCTAATGATACCGTCTTACGGACGGTGAATTGGACCCACGAAGGAGGTTCTGTGTCGAAGGAGGTCAGACCTTGGTCCTTGGCCCATACTATCGTCTACCCTTATAACGTGGTTTCTTGATCTGATGTTATCGCATCCACGTTTGACCATGAGTGTAATAACATTTGAGTGTGTCTAATATATATGGTGGTCACTGTCCTGTTTCAGTGGATCTCGGGTCCCTTTTGTACCGTTTAACACGGTGGGGGGTTCTACACACTCGTAATACACAGTCGTTTGGGGGGGGGGGGTTTTTTTTTTTTGTTTGCTGACACATAATGCTCACACATCTTGGGGGGTGGCACAATTTGCCATGTTTTCCCTGGGCTCTAGGTGACTTTGTCCTGTCACTGGTGGTATATATAATCTGTGTGAGTTTACAATAATGTGAGTACCAGTTTGCACCTACGCTATTGTAGTCTAGTTCTTTGGTGCAATATTCCCATCTGCTATCATACCCGGTTCCTGGTTCCAGACTGGAGGAAGCTGTGTCTTGGAGGAAGCACCCAGGTTAAGTGGCAGGCATTCTGCCATAGTAATCTATTGTAACTATGCAATAATTCTGACTTTGTACTGTATTTTTCTTACATTTTCAAATAAAAAATTAAAGTTGTAAAAAAAAAAAATGTAAACAATATTCAAAAAAAAAAGAAAAAACAAAATCAGCTGGAAATAGTTAAAGTAGAAGTCCACCCTAAAACTGAAATCCCTACATCTACATTCACCCACAATCTAACACTAACCTATCTAGCCCTGTAAAGAAAAAATCAGCATGCATACCTTTTTTGAAGCCGCTCCGACCCGATCTCCAGCGGCGGAAGCTCTGCAGAGAACACGGCTGACAACGGCTGTGAAATGAACGGGGACTGACGTCAACCATAGACTTACTATGGGGCTTCCCTTGTCCTCTGCACACCCGCCTACAGAGAAGCCGCAGCCAACAGCTCTGCATGGGTTTGGGTCAGAGCGGCTTCAGAAAAGGTTTGTATACTCATTTTTTCTTTACAGGGCTAGATAGGTTAGTGTAAAGGCCCATACACACGGTCCAATGGTTGGTCAACAACGGTAGTCCAACAGCCTGTTGGCCGATAATCCGATCGCGTGTACGCACTCAGAAGTTGGACGAGACTCGAAAACTTGTGTTGGCCAACAAGGCGTTGGCCGATTGTTGGCTTGTGTGTACAGAAGTTGGCCCAACCAAAAGTTGGAGGTGCAAACACGCATGCTCGGAATCCAGGAAGTGTCCGGTCGTGTAACCTACGTTCCTAATTCACATTCACCTGAACTTCCTTGTTATACGCTCGGAAAACGTCACTACGTTCCGCTTTGTTGGCCGATTACTTGCTTCACTTTAGTATGCTAAAACAAACCGCCAATTTGGGAAAAAGTTGGACGTTCCGATGACCAACCATCAGCTCGTGTGTTACAAGGCTTTAGACCGTGGGTGACTATAGATGCAGGGATTATAGTTTTAGGGTGGACCTCTACTTTAAAGTGGTAGTAAACCCTCCTATCATTTTCCCCCGAGGAAGCTGCCATCTTGGCCTCTGTTTCATCGACAACTGCCATGATGCTGCACATGTGATCAGCTATGATACCAGCCATTGAATGGTTTGACAGTTTGGTTTAGAGCACAACCAATGGGAGTGTTACATTTCCGGCACGTGCCTGAAATGTACCTGGTTTTTAAACTGTTAAATGGATGGGTAAACTACCGCTTTAAGGGGAAAAGGGAAAGAAGGAGTTAATTAGGGCTGAATAAGGAAAATTAGGGTTAATAAGGAGTTAAATAAGAACTAATTTTATTTAACAAAACCAACAACTGTTTTTTTACTTGTCACATTGCTTTTTCATATAGAATTTGAAACGCGCTCCTTTGATCTGCAGATGAATGAAACAGAATAAATGCAAAAGTAACAATGCTACTTTGTAGCTCTTTATCCAGCATCGGAAACGTGTTTACAAACACTGTGTCTAACAGTCCATGTTTGAAAGCATCGGCTATCACAGCTATTGCATTTACACAGCAAATTCCGGCTGTCATTTTGACAGCTGTGAATTGCCGGAAGGTACAAGGTGGAGACCGACAATGGAGCACAAGGTCGGTGAGGACTACACATGTAGGTTCGGAGTTTAGTTATGTTTGGATAGGCAGGTATAGCACATAGACATGTGCAGAGCGAAAAAATTTGTTTAGATTTGTTTAGTTATTTACATAAATTTGTTTAGTTAGATTAGTTTCATTCGTTTTCGGAATTAGTTTAGTTTATTCGTTTTTGAATAGATTTGAAAAGCAAATAGTTTTTAAATTCAAATCGTTTTCAATTTTGAATAGTTTTCCAATCTCCAAGGAGAATGGGGTGGAACAGAAAGTGGAGGAATAGAAAGGAAAAAGATAGAATACAATAGAGGGGAATAGAACAGAAAATGAAAGAATATAATGTGGTGGAGTGGAGCAGAGCTGTTGTATTCTATTATTTTTATTCTGTTATTAATCTATTTTAGTCTATTTTTTTTTTCTGTTCTATTCCTTTGTTTTCTATTCTATTTTGTTCTCTTTGGAAATTGGAAAACTATTCAAATTCGAAGACTTTTTGAATTCGATAACTATTCAAATTTGAAAACTTTTCGAAATCCAATTTGAAATCTATTGGAATTCAAAAAGTATTTGAAAAAGATTTGAATTCCAATTTCGTTCGAATTTTTTTTTCTTCGTTAATTCGGATTCATTTAAATATAGTACCATTGTAATTCAGAAAAACGAAAATTAGTCTGAATTATAATTCGGAACGGAACAGAACGAACCGCACATGTCTAATAGCACACCCAATGTTCACAGATGGTTAAAGTGGAGCTCCACCCAAAAGTGTAACTTGCGCTTTAAAGGAAGGTGACCCCTTGACATGCCACAATTGGCATGTCTTTTTTTGAGGGGGGACCCTGTTTTCACAGGGTCCCAGGTCCACTTCCTCTCCTAGAGTCGCAGCTCCGGAAGGAAGTTCACCTTCCTCCCCCTCCCACCCGGACATCTTCTGGGACGCGTCACAGGTCCCAGAAGATACGCCGGCAATTCACAAGGCGCAGAGCGACTCTCGCATGCGTGCCCAGCTTTGACGCCAAAGCCGGATGACCCACTGACATGCCACAATTGGCATGTCATTTTTTGGGGGGAGGGGACCCTGTTTTCACAGGGCCCCTGGTCCATTTCCTCTCCTAGAGCCACGGCTCCAGAAATCAGTTCACCTTCCCCCCTCTCTCTCGGCGATCTTCTGGGACACGTCACAGGACCCAGAAGATACGCCGGCCATTCACAAGGTGCAGCACGACTCGCGCATGCGCAGTGCACGCCCGGCTTTGAAGCCAAAGCCGTGTGCCCACATTTGTGATGCCGGCGCCGCCGAGGGGAGGGGGAGAAGAGCGAGCTTTCAGGTGACCGCATTGCTGGAGCATGGGACAGGTGAGTGTCTGATTGTTAAAAGTCAGCAGCTACACTTTTTGTAGCTGCTGACTTTTACCTGGGTGGAACTCCGCTTTAAGTAACACTCTTAAAAAGTAAGATTCTTAACATAGAAAAGTGACGGCAGAAAAAGACTGAGTAGTCCATCGAGTCTGCCCCTTTTTATTTATTTATTTTATTTTTTTTTATATTTTTTTTTTACATTAACCTTGTTGTCTGACTATAGATTTATGTTTATCCCAAGCATGTTTGAAGCCATTTACTGTTGACTGTCTCACAACCTCTGTTGGTAGTTTATTCCAATCATCAACCACCCTTTCAGTAAAATAATACTTTCTAAGATTAGTTTTGAACTTCCCTCCAGTTAGTTTGAGGTCCCCGTGTTCTTGATTTTGCTTTCATATTGAAAAGACTGCCCTCCTGAACCTTATTCACCCCCTTGATGTATTTAAAGGTTTCAATCATGTCTCCCCTCTCCCTTCTTTCCTCCAGACTGTACATATTAAGTTCCTGAAGTCGCTCTTAATATGTTTTATCCCCCCCACCTTTCACCATCTTTGTTACCCGTCTCTGAACTCGTTCTATTTTATCAATATCTTTTTGTAAGTGAGGTCTCCAGAACTGGACACAGTATTCTAAGTGAGGTCTCACTAAAGATCTATATAGAGGAATCAGAACCTCCTTCCTCCTGCTGGTGATCCCTCTACTGATACATCCCAGAATTCTATTTGCTTTTCCCACTGCCTGGTTACACTGTTTGCTCATTTTGCAATCATCTGAAATAAGCACCCCCAAATCTTTTTCTTCTGTAGTGCTGGCCAACACTGTGCCCCCAATGCTGTACTCTCTAAGCAGATTCTTTTTCCCTATATGCATTCCCTAGATGATTCCTTTAGAGGGCTTAGGTTTCTCTTTCAGGATAATGCAGAAAAAAACTCTCCATCTCACGTAGACTGTGGAGGGACCATTCACTAACATTGTCTATATAGAGCAGTACATTTGTCGGCAAAATCAGTGGATGTGTGTTTTCTGATGTTTTAAAAGGTTTCCCTTCACAGAGAAACCTTTTCCACACACTGAACATAAAAAAGGGCGCTCCCCTGTGTGAATCCTCCTGTGTTTTCGAAGATTTCCTCTCTCAGTGAAACATTTCCCGCACTCTGGACATGCAAATGGCCGCTCGCCCGTGTGAGTTCTTTGGTGTTGTTGAAGACTTCTTTTATCAGAGAAACGTTTCCCGCACTCTGAACATGAATAAGGACGCTCACCTGTGTGAATTCTCTGGTGTGTATGGAGGTTTGTTTTTCTATTAAACAATTTCCCACACTGTGAACATGAATAAGGATTCCCATCTGTGTGGATTTTCTGGTGAGCGTGCAAGTTTCCTTTATTAGTAAAACTTTTCCCACACTCAGAACATGAATAGGGACGCTCACCTGTGTGTATTCTCTGGTGTATAAGGAGGTATGCCTTTCTAGTAAAGTGTTTCCCACACTCTGAACATGAAAAAGGGTTCTCACTTGTGTGAATTTTCTGGTGCATAAGAAGCTCGATTTCCTCAGTGAAAGATTTCCCGCACTCTGAACATGAAAAGGCCATCATGGAGTGAGATTTGAGATGTAGAAGAAGTTCAGATTTCAGGCTAAAATATTTCCCGCATGCCAAACAAATTAATGAACTTTCTCCTGTGGGAAATCCTCCATTGATTAGAGAAGACTCCTTGGGTGTAGATGGAGGTGTTGATGGATCTGCACTGTGAGAATGGAGATGGAGGTCAGAATGTGATTGGTCAGAAGACTCCTCAGGATTAGAGGGATCCATTGATGTCTCCACATAATATGGTCTGCGGGGAATCATTTCACTCATTGGGTTTCCTTCAGGAGAAAATTCAGCAATCTCATTATCTTCCACATCATAATCTGGAGATGAAATAAGATCTCCCTCCGAGGTGTTTCCGATCCGGTGTCCTTCTGTTAGAAGTAAAATAAAAAAAATTACACAGACACCAATCATATATGAAAACATAAAGTAATCAGATTAAGTACAATACAACAAAACCAATTATAGATTACTGGGTAAAGGGGATTGTGCATTGATTACATTGTTATATTGGGTAATGGAGATGGATCTTTCATATGGTGTACAGTATCTCCTCCTCATTTGTTGGGAACATGACGTTATATTGAGGAATGGAGATGGACCTTTCATATGGTGTAAAGTATCTCCTCCTCATTTGTTGGGAACATGACATTATATTGAGGAATGGAGATGGACCTTTCATATGGTGTACAGTATCTCCACCTCATTTGTTGGGAACATGACATTATATTGAGGAATGGAGATGGACCTTTCATATGGTGTACAGTATCACCTCCTCATTTGTTGGGAACATGACGTTATATTGGGGAATGGAGATGGACCTTTCATATGGTGTACAGTATCACCTCCTCATTTGTTGGGAACATGACATTATATTGAGGAATGGAGATGGACCTTTCATATGGTATACAGTATCTCCTCCTCATTTGTTGGGAACATGACATTATATTGAGGAATGGAGATGGACCTTTCATATGGTGTAAAGAATCTCCACCACATTTGTTGGGAACATGACGTTATATTGAGGAATGGAGATGGACCTTTCATATGGTGTACAGTATCTCCTCCTCATTTGTTGGGAACATGACATTATATTGAGGAATGGAGATGGACCTTTCATATGGTGTACAGTATCTCCTCCTCATTTGTTGGGAACATGACGTTATATTGAGGAATGGAGATGGACCTTTCATATGGTGTACAATATCTCCTCACCATTTGTTGGGAACATGACGTTATATTGAGGAATGGAGATGGACCTTTCATATGGTGTACAGTATCTCCTCCTCATTTGTTGGGAACATGACGTTATAGTGAGGGATGGAGATGGACCTTTCATAGTGAGTGGTATCTACACTAGATTTGATGGGAACATGTTATAATGTACTCATAAAATAGAAATAAAAATTACCAGTTACATGTACCGGTAACAGTGTTTCTGGGAATTCTTCCTGGACAGCACAGCTGAGAGATGGCTGGCCTCACCTGGACAGGAAACACAATCAAGAACAGACTTTAAAAGGCCCCACCCTCTCTCTGCCCCTCAGATGAGGCAAGGTATTAGCCCATACCAGTGCAGGAGCCTATGCTCTGTGTAGACAGACACCGACATATAACAGGGTGGGAAGTAGGCCTGCCGTCCTGGAAGAATTCCCCGAAACACCGTTACCGGTAAGTGTAACTGGTAATTTTCTCCAGTCATTCTTCCAGGACGGCACTGCTGAGATGATGAGCAAGGAGCTCAGGCCTACCTGTAGGGCGGGACCACTGCCTGCAGGACTTTCCTGCCAAACGCCAGGTCCTGTGGTGACAACAACTCCACCCTGTAGTGCCTCAGGAAGGTGTTCTGGCTTGTCCACGTGGCTGCTTTACAAATTTGGTTAATCGAGGCGCCAGCCTTCTCTGCCCAGTAGGTTGCCAGAGACCTAGTGGAATGAGCTTTCAAACGAGCAGGGGCTGGTTTACCTACCTGCTCGTATGCCACTGAGATTGCTTGCCTTATCCACCTTGCCACAGTCGACTTAGATGCATGGAGACCCTTCTTCTGGCCCCAGAAATTAATCAGCAAATGGTTAGACCTTCTAAAACCTCTGATACGGTCTAAGTAAACCAAAAGACAATGTCTAACATCCAAAGTGTGGAAGCTTGTTTCCTTCTCATTCTGGGGACTTGCACAAAATGAGGGGAGAACTATCTCCTGGTCCCTATGGAATCTTGAGGCCAACTCTGGGAGGTACAGGGGGTCCTGTTTCAGTATCACCCTGTCCTCTGAAATCAACAAAAAAGGCTCTTTAATTGTCAGAGTCTGTAAGTCACCTATCCTTCTGGCCGACGTAATTGCCAAAAGAAAGGCCATTTTGAGGGAGAGCAACTTAAATGAAGTCTGAGCCACCCGCTCAAATGGTTCCCTAGTCAGGGCTTCCAGTACCAATGATAAATCCCACGGTGGGAAGCTATTTGATCTCACCGGAGTTTCCCTTTCTCTGGCCAACAAAAATCTTTTTATGAGTGGGTCCAGGGCCTGCCTTCTATCCAAAAATACTGATAGAGCCGCCACCTGGACCCTGAGGGTCTTAACTGCCAGACTCAAATCCACCCCTTCCTGGAGGAAATCCAGAATGGATGGAATCGCCTGCTCCGAGACCTCGCTAACCAAACACCAGCGATAGAAGAACCCCCAGACTTTTGCATATATGTGCCTGGTGACCGGCTACCTGCTCAGTAGGAGGGTATCAATTACCCTTTCTGAGCAACCTTTACCTCTGAGGAGCTCCCTCTCAGACACCAGGCCGTCAGGGACAGGAACCCCGGGTCGGGATGAAGAACCAGTCCCTGACGGAGGAGGTCTTACCTGAGAGGCAGAAGAAGAGGAGGGGCGGCCGACCACCTTTTCAGGGTGAGAAACAACGGCCTCCTCGGCCACCAAGGCATGATCAAAATGAGACAGACGTCTGTCTGGCTTAACTTTTCCGGCACCCTGGGGATGAGGGCAAGGGGAGGGAATGCATACGCCCGGCCTACATCCCACCTCTGGGCTAGGGCATCTACTCCCCCGGACTCTAACTCACTGGCGAGAGAGAAATATCTGGGAACCTTTCTGTTCTCTCTGGAGGCAGACAGGTCCACCTCTGGGGTACCGAACCAACGGCTTACTAGAGTGAAGACTTAGTTGCAAAGTTCCCATTCCCCTTGCTGAGGCCGGGGAATGGGCCGTCTGCTCAGATAGTCCGCCTCAACATTGAGGACTCACCTTATGTGGACCGCAGAGATCAAAGGGATCCTTTATTCTGCCCACCCAAGAATCTCCTGCGTTAGCCTGGCTAGCCTCCGAGACTTGGTCCCCCCTTGGTGGTTCAGGTAGGCCACCGTGACTACATTGTCCGAGAACACCTGAACCTCCCTTTCCTGGATCCGGTCCTCGAACGCCTTTAGTGCCTCTCTGACCGCCAGGAGCTCCCTGAATTTGGAAAACGCACTGCTCTGGGCCTGATCCCAGCATCCCTGAGCTCGAAGGTCTTCCAGGTGGACTCCCCACCCCCAAGTGCCCGCGTCAGTCATAACCCCTAGGGGCTTTTGTTGGGCCTAAGGGCGGCCCCTTGACCCCCAGTCTGGATTTAGCCACCATCCCAAATATCCCCTCATGTTCCCAGGGAGGGACACCCTCATGTCTAAGGACTCCTTTTTTCTGTCCCAACTGGCAAGAAGAAACCCCTGGAGGTCCCGCGAGTGGAGCTGGGCCCAAGGTACACCGAATCCACTTGGTAGCCCAAGAACACCTTCACCTGTGATGGCTCTAGGGAGGACTTCTCCTGGCTGATCATCCATCCCAGGCTCTCCAGGGTGGAAATTACTCTGTCCCGATCCAACAGGATTTGATCCCGGGATTAGTTGTAGATCAGCATGTCGTCCAAGTAGGGAATCAGGGCAATTCCTTGGAGGTGGAGAAAGAAGACCACCTCGGCAAGGACCCTCGTAAAGATCCTTGGGCTGAAAGCCAGCCCAAAGGGAAGTGCCCTGAATTGCCAGTGTTGGACGCCCCATTTTGTCCTGATCACAAAGCACAGAAACTTCTGGTGTTCTGGGGCAATAGGGACGTGGAGGTAGGCGTCCTTCAGATCCAGCGTGATCATAAAGACTCCCTCTAAGAGGTGCCTTCTGACTGTATAGATACTCTCCATACGGAACCTTTTGTAACTTAAGTGCTTGTTCCGCTTCCTTAAGTTTATAATCGGCTGGAATTTCCCCGAGGGCTTCACTACCACGAAAATGTGGGCGTAAAACCCTCGTCCCAACTGCTCTGCTGGAACCGGAATGACCACCTCCTGATCCACCAACTCCCGGAAGCTCTCCAGCAGACCGTCCGCTTTTTTGGGGGTCTCGGGACAGGTGCGTCAAAACAAAGTTTGGAGGGGGGGTGGATAGAAACTCCAGCCTGTACCCTTCCTCTACCAGGTGGAGAATGTACGGGCTCTTGGTGATTTTCCTCCACTGGGGGGAAAACCACCTGAGCCTCCCACCACCTGAGGGTTGGCGTAATTTTGGTTCCTGGGTGGAGGGACCGGGACCGGAAAAAAGGATTCCTACCTTCTGCTTTTCCTTCCCGAACCCCCACCTTTTACCTGGCTTCCTCTTACCCTTGGACCTATCCTTGGTAGGGGGGCCCTGAAAAAACTTCCTTTCCTTGCCCTTCTTGGCCTTTTTTATTTTTCCGCTGAGCGGGACAGGACCTGCTCTAGGCCTGTCCCAAAAAGCAGAGAGTCCTAAAAAGGTATCGCACAAAGTCTGGATTTCGATGTGACATCTCCATCCCAGGTTTTTACCCAGAGGGCCCTTCTGGCCGAGTATAGGAGGGCTGCTGACTTGGCGGACATCCTTACTGTCTCTACCGCTGCGTCGGCCAAGAAAGCGACCGCCTTCCCAATCACCTCCAGGGAATTCAACACCTCCTTGGTCTTGGTTCCCCGAGACACATGGTCCATCAGCTTGCCCACCCAGGCATCCGCGTTCCTGGCCACACAAGCTGAGGCTAACGCTGGACCCATGGCAGCTGCATTGGCTTCCCATGCCCTACGCAGCAGCGTCTCAGATTTTCGATCCATCTGATCATGGATGTTGCCAGCATCCTCAAAGGACAGATCTGAAAGCTTGGATACCTGTGACAGTGAAGCATCTAGCCTGGGAACCTTGAAGAATTTCTCTTCATCCTCCTCACTAAAGGGGCACCTGCCCTTGCAGGTTTTTAACTTCAAAACCCTTCTTTCTGGCTCCTTCCATTCCCTCAGAATTATGTCCCTGAGGGACTGGTGGACCGGGAGCAACTTTGCTTGTGGTTTAGCCAGCCATTTATACATCTTGTCTTGGGCTGAAACCCTCTGAGGTGGCTGTTGGATCCCCTCGGAGGAATAGATTGCCTTCAGGAGGCTTTCCATGTCCTCAGCAGAAAAAAGGTGTCTGCCAGGTCTATCTTCCTCACTGTCCTGGCTATCCTGATCAGAGTCCACCCCCTCCTCAGGAGAGCCTAGCTCTGAGAGTTTGGACTTTTCTTCATCCGAGCAATGCCCCACTGGTGCTCTGAAGGGACCCCCTGAGCCTGAAGTTCCCTCTTGCGAAGAGGAGCCCTCCCTACCCAAGAGGTATCCTGATTGCTGGCTAGGCCCTGTAATAGAGTTGAAGGCCTGAAGGGTAGACCGTATCTCAGACTGTAATGCAAGGCAATCCTTCATGACCTGTGGAGTCTCTTTGCCTGCTAGCTTATGTATGCATTTGAAGCAAAGGGGCTTTGAGTGCCCTTTCGGAAAATTATCGTTGCAATATCCGCAACGCTTGGAGCGAGAGGGGGCCTTAGACTTGTGGACAACCCCCTGGGCAGGACGTATTGTCTCTGGAAAAAAATACATTCAGACAAATCCCATTAGCTTCCGCTATCATGGGGAGGTAAGGAATAGGGCCCCCTAGCCTCCCCCCCCCCCCACCTCAGCCAGGTAGGCTCATCCTCTGTGGTCTCCTTGTGTGCTGAGGGCCCTTCCGGGCCACCTTCCTTCTCCATCTTGACCTCAGGGACTCCCTTGGTGGCTTCAGTATGGAGAAGGGAAGCTTGAACCCCCTTTCTCTTGCTGTCTTAGCGTGCTTCCCCGCCATCTTGCCGGAGTCTCAGGAAGTAGACCTCTGCCGGCGGAAATGACGCAAGACTGGTGCGCGCACTCCATGACGTCAGCGGACCCGGAAGCCGCTGCCACCGTGTCCTACCCACCCCTGGGGCTCCGGGAGTGCCGTGAGTCCGAAGACCCTGCACTCTGGGGGAATCCTTACTGCAGCAGCCAGGAGAACCCCCCCTTCCCCCCGCAGCGTCCGCACCGACAGCCTCATCCATCCCCTCCACCACTGTCAGGTAGGAGGAGTGAGTGGGAATGTGGTCCCTGGGGTCCTGGGTGACACCACTGTCCCCAGGGTCCCCCAGCTTTCAGGGGGGCTCTTCCGTTTTCTCCTGGCCCCCCCCCCCACTGAGAAATCTTTAGGGAATTCCCCCCTGGGCCGAGCAAGCTCCTTGGCTGGCATCCACCACTGGTCTGCCTACAGGGCTGGTGTCCGAGGGGGGGGGCCTCAGCCCCAGGCCTTGATCTGGGAAGGAAAAAAACAAATTGTTTCGCTGCATCCCTGTGGGAAACACAATCAAAAACTGAGGAGCAGAGGGAGGGTGGGGCCTTTTAAACTCTGTTCTTGATTGTGTTTCCTAGAGACCAGTCATCTCTCAGCTGTGCTGTGACTGGAGAAAATGGGAAGATTTTCTGCATCTAAACTTTAAACTAAAGTCTCCTCTTACCCGGTAATGTAAAACAACCCTTTATTGTCATTACTTACCTGTGCCAATACCTAGAGAAGATTCCTCCCGTTTAGTTTTCACAATCATCTCCTCCTCTTCCATAGACTGCTGATCACCACTCACCAACATCTCTTCTTCTTCATCCTTAATTTTAACTGTCACAACAACCAGGTCGTTACCCTAAACCACAAAATGATATAAAATACAACATATGTGAGCATTAGCTCTACCACAACCCGAATGCCGTCTCATAGAATTTGTATTCACTTTGAAGTGTTAAGTGCTCCATTCCATCTACCTGATCATGGTGAGGGATCTCTTGATCTTCCATTGTGGAATCCCAGGAAAACGGAGGAGGGGGACATCTCTCTGGTGGGTTCCCATTACTGGATCCATCTGTAGGAAACACACACACTGACTGAATACATTGTTTCTATGTCTTTATCAGATGATGGGAGATCTAGGTGGACCCTCCGTACTGCTCTCTCCTTTACAATAAAGTCTCCTCTTACCCGGTGATGGGAGGGGAGGCTGATTCTCCATTATGACGTCCTTGTAGAGATCCTTGTGTCCTTCTAAATACTCCCACTCCTCCATGGAGAAATAGACAGTGACATCCTGACACCTTATAGGAACCTGACACACACAATGATACAGTCACCATCCAGACACATCCCTTGTCTGTTACTGGATAATGTCCCAGAATTCCCAGCACCACTCACCTCTCCTGTCAGCAGCTCCATGATCTGGTTGGTAACTTCTAGAATCTTCTTCTTGTCACATAAAGAAGTCAGGGACACAGATGAAGGGACAGTGCTGTGTCTCGGGGTTCCTCTCCATCCTTCTGACTCATGGTGATGTCTACTGGAGGTCACACACTCACCAGATGTCTTCTTCACTACTGCATAACCCTATTGAGATATGTCATGAATGCTTATTAAATTAGGGCCATGACATTCCCAGAATCTCCCCCAAATCAGGCCATATAATCTTCACTTGATACATTTAGGCATCTTTTAATAAATATTAAGATGATTGTGCTCCCAGAATCCTCCTCACCTCTCCGGTCAGGTCTGTGTTTTATTAATAGAGATAAGAGTGATGTCATGTGACCTCCCAGAATCCTCCTCACCTCTCCGGTCAGGTCTGTGTTTTATTAATAGAGATAAAAGTGATGTCACGTGACCTCCCAGAATCCTCCTCACCTCTCCAGTCAGCAGGTAGATGATCTCCAGGGTGAGGTCCAATATCCTCTCAGTCATGTGATTTTGGCCTTCTTCTATCGTCTTCATTGATGTGGTCATGTGATCTGTATAGGAGACCCCTCTTTGTAGAAAAATAATTAACTAAGAATTATCCGGACTGTACTGGGAAAGAACTTAATAAAAGCGAGTTAAATAGTCTTCAATTCAGACCATATCTGGTCTATAAACCAAAGGCTCTGGATGTACAGTTGGATAAATGGTTCTATATTTAGGATGTATCTGGTCTATAAACCAGAGGCTCTGGATGGACAGTTGGATAAATGGTTCTATATTTAGGATGTATCCGGTCTATAAACCAGAGGCTCTGGATGGACAGTTGGATAAATGGCTCTATATTTAGGATGTATCCGGTCTATAAACCAGAGGCTCTGGATGGACAGTTGGATAAATGGTTCTATATTTAGGATGCATCCGGTCTATAAACCAGAAGCTCTGGATGGACAGTTGGATAAATGGCTCTATATTTAGGATGTATCCGGTCTATAAACCAGAGGCTCTGGGTGGACAGTTGGATAAATGGCTCTATATTTAGGATGTATCTGTTGGAAAATTGGTTTCATATTTAGGAATCCTCTAAGCACAAATTAAAGCATTACTCACTCGCTTTCAAATAAACATCACAGTGACTATGGAGGAAGAGGACGGACATGACAGGGGGGGGTTACTGGTAGGGTTGCCACCTCATCCCTTTAAAACCGAACACATATGAATTACACAGGTTGTTCTCTGGCAGATTAAGGTGGTAATTAAACTCACTTGGTGTCTTATCTGCATTCAGTTAGCCTCAGAACAACCTGTGTAATTCATATGTGTTTGGTTTTAAATGGATGAGGTGGCAACTCTAGTTACTGGATGTAAATATAAAATAATATCTTATTACCTCCTCTGCTGCCACTTCCAGCAATGTCTCCTCTCTACTTCCTCCCAACTCACCTCTGACCCGGAACTTCCTCCCTGAACCTTCTACCACTTCCTGCCTGTACTTTACATCACTTCCTGTGAGCTCACCTCCTTGTGGAGAATATATAAACTGCAGCCTGGAATGTTGAGGGTCACATTTCCAGAATTAAAATGATCTCAGTTTTGATTGAAGTCGTGGCTGCAGTGCTGACCCATAACGTTGGAACATGATCAGCAGCCACCAATAACGTGTGGGAGATGGATAACCCCAAACTATAAGAGGGGAGCAGCCATAATGTCAGTCTGTTGTAGCTGCTTTATTTAGAGGACAGCGAGAACTCGGTCAATGAGTAGGGTTGCCACCTCATCCCTTTAAACCCAAACACATGAATTACACAGGTTCTGTGGATAATTTAATGCAGATAAGACACCAAGTGAGTTTAATTACCACCTTAATCAGCCACAGAACCTGGGTAATTCATATGTGTTCGGGTTTAAAGGGATGAGGTGGCAACCCTATCAATGAGGACAGATGTACATTGCAATGGTGGAGTACATTCTTCTTTGGGCCCCCAATGTTTATGGGGCTTTATCAAAACTTAACAGACTTTTTAGGTTCTAATTTCTGTCAGCAAGTAATGGATTGTCTCCGTTGAGCAGAGAACTCCAGTGAGGAAGAGGTGGTAGACGTTGTGTCAGATGGCACTTGGGTGCCGAGGAGGAGAGCTGGACAGCTTTGAAGAAACGGGTCCTCAGGTGTAGAAATCACAAGATCCAATGCAAAGCTTGGAAGGAACACCATATGGCAACAGGAACCCACAACAGCCGTCTTGCTCCCCTGGTTCCTTCTTCAGTTGCTGCATCTCCCCCACCCTACCCCACATTCCAAACAGGAGAAGGCATTTAAAGTCCAGGACAGGGTTGCCAACTACCAGTAAATTTACTGACAGTTTGGAAAAATCAGTGATGTTTACAACTGTCTATAAATATCAGGGTCTGATAATTTGTCATGCTGTGCTGACTTTTTAAGTGTAAACCGGGCAAACTACTTGATATGGGTATTGTCAGTGTTTCCATGTTGTGTTTAAATATCAATTTAAGTTCTGTTATTTTACAGGTGGTCATTAAAAAATGTGTTCCGCCAATAAATTGACCATGTTTTGCCAGTAAAAAATGCTGCGAGAGGTTGACAACACTGGCCCTGGAGCAAAACCAAATGTTCTCAGGCTATATATCCTGCAGATCGAATGTGTGAATGGGGAAGATACAGCATTGTAGCCACTAGATGGAGGTGATGAGCACACTTATTTCTTAAGATACTCAACGCCATCTAGTGGCCAGAATGCATTTTTCTCTACCGTTCAATCTGCAGAGAATGTAGCCTGATAATATTCAATTTTGACCCACTGCCACGGAATGTATTTACATACCGTGTCAGTTAGGATACAGCTATGTATTATTATTATTTATTTTTTTACAAAAAACACACCTTAAAGTGTCTGTACCGTCACATTTTTTTCGTAGTTTTTAATAGAGTGAAGAATGGTTAGAACCCTGCTGGCTTTTTACCCCTTACATTTTTTCCTGCCCTAGTTACATACATTTGCCTCTGTAAAAAGCTACCCAGTTCCAGGGCCTCGGCGGGTTTTCATGCCCTCCTACCGGCTTGGGTAGTACTCTCTACTGACCAGTGATCCCGGCGATACACACTGCAAGAGACTCTTACTGTACACGTATGGGGCCTTGAAAAAGTATTCATACCCCCTTGAAATATTCCACATTTTGTCATGTTAGAACCAAAACCGTAAATGTATTTTATTGGGGTTGTATGTGATAGACCAACACAAAGTGGCACATAATTGTGAAGCAGAAGGAAAATGATAAATGGTTTTCAAAATAAATATGTGAAAAGTGTGGGGTGCATTTGTATTCAGCCCCCTTTACTCTGATACCCCTAACTCAAATCTAGTGGAACCAATTGCCTTCAGAAGTCACCCAATTAGTAAATAGAGTCCACCTGTGTGTCATTTAATCTCAGTATAAATACAGCTGTACTGTGAAGCCCTCAGGAGGTTTGTTAGAGAAGCTTAGTGAACAAACAGCTAAGGAACACACCAGACAGGTCAGAGATAAAGTTGTGGAGAAGTTTAAAGCAGGGTTAGGTTATAAAAAAAATATCCCAATCTTTAAACATCTCACGGAGCTCTGTTCAATCCATCCTCCGAAAATGGAAAGAGTATGGCACAACTGCAGACCTACCAAGCCATGGCCGCCCACCTAAACTGACCGGCCGGGCATTGAGCATTCATCAGAGAAGCAGCCAAGAGCCCCATGGTAACTCTGGAGGAGCTGCAGAGATCCACAGCTCAGGTGGGAGAATCTGTCCACAGGACAACTATTAGTCGTGTCTCCACAAATCTGACCTTTATGGAAGAGTGGCAAGAAGAAAGCCACTGTTGAGACTGTTGGAGGGGGTGACTCTTTTTTTGCCTTTTGTTTTTAACAATTACTTATAAGAGCATTGACACAGATTTTCTTGTTGGATATCTTTTATATCAGGCATGGCGATGTATATACTTTTTGATCTTTCCATGAGTTATCAGATTTATTAAAGTGGTTGTAAAGTCGTTGTTGTCGACCCCCCCAAAAAAACCCTGCAAAGCAAAGGCATAATGAGCTAGTATTCAACTAAATGCTTACCTTAGATTGACGCTGTAGCAGTGGTCCCCGAGCACCGCTGTGACCGGCAACATGCCGAGTCCATCGTCTTCCGGGATCCCGGGCGCCGACAAATCACAGCGTGGACTCCATCGCTGTGATTGGCAGGAGCCGCGCTGATGTCACTCAGCCTCCATTTACGGCACACTTCGTGAAGAAACGGCCCAGTCGGGCCATTTCTTCACTGTGCATTGTAGTGATGGATGTGTGATATAGTAATGGATGAACACGTTATTATTTAGTTATTATTATAATGGTTAATTTTCCACAGCACTCGGTCGGTTCTTCCAGAGAGTGGCATTTATTGACTTCAGACAGAACAAAGTCCAACAAGAGATAATACAATCCAACATAGGTATAGAGAATATTGATGACAGGAATAGTGTAGCATTGAGACCACTTCAGAGGAACCCAGTTTTCCTGTCATTCTTTACTTAAAACAGGCTCCCCTCTTATACACCTTTCTCCCCCCTCCCATGGGTGACTAAGAGTGAGCAATTTGGTTGACCAACTTAATTAGGCCTTTTAATCTACTTTTGTCTTGAAAGAACAACAGACAATGACCCTAAGCCGTCAACAGCTGTAATCATAAACTCCTAGGTGTTCTTTTATTGACCTTAACATATCATGGAGGCATTATCTGTCCCTTTCATATGTAGAGAACAGCTGGTTTGGTCAGTCTATTCTTTAATCAAAACCCCCTTTGAAATGCCTAATTAGATAACCAGTCCCGAATATCACTGCGACTTTGCACAACCATTAACATTCTTTTGATGAATGCAGTTGGCAAATAGATTTGTCAACTGCCTGTTCCAATATATACCCAATATATGTATACATATAATATAATACATACATGTGCATGCACATACATATATATATACATATACACATATATATATATAATATATGAAATATTACACAATATGCATGTGCCGATGACGTCGGCACATGTAGATACAGGGAATATCTCCTAAACGATGCAAGTTTAGGAGATATTCCCATGACCTACAGGTAAGCCTTATTATAGGCTTACCTGTAGTGTAAAGTGGTTGTCATGACTTGACAACCACTTTAACGTAGCAAACTGGATCCTGAAGAAGCCCCTCCCCCCTTTCTGCTCTGGGTGAAACGCGTTGATCCATGATACATAAATTCTTTATTATGCATAGTTTTCACAGAATGGTTATATATTGTTTATACTGATGCCATTTGTATCAATGATATCATATATGCTTTTACATTTTGTATAAAGTTTAGATGAATTTTTTTTAAATTTGTATTGGAGTAGTTGATCCTGTCTTTGGCACTTTAAAATCCCCTTTCCTTTGCCACAGTCTCCATATTAAGAGATTTGTGGGGAACCTTCCCCTTTTCAATACACTTCTAGTGCCAAGGTTTACACCTCCTATTATCTTTATGAACCCTTTCAGTTATCTAATGGAACAAGGCAGGGGTGCCCCCTTTCCGAACCCATGTTTGTTCTTGTGATGGTGCAAATTAGCCAACTATATTAGAAAACCAGATACACATAACGTTAAGATAGTTGCTTAGTTTCAATCAATAGTCATCTTGGCCTTCATGGAACCACATTTACCCCCCAAACTACCCAACGGCCTTCTCAGAGTTAGGATTATGCTCTTCCTTTTGTATCCTGAGCTGGTAGGATTGCTATTGTGAAGATTTGGGATCCTCCCTCCTCAATCTTAGGTTAAAATTGGTAGACTCACTGCCAGGCCTTATCAAAATCTTTCCCTATGGGCATTGTGGCATCATTGCCCGAAATGTACTTTACCCTTGTGTAGCCAATGCCCCCTTAGGCGTGGCTGGTTGTTGTGGTTCACCGGATCACACTGCCCTCAATCACACTTTTCCGCACATGCGGAGACACAGAACAGGCTGGTACTTTGTTTTGTTTTTTTATTAGGGGATTTTAACTTGGATGGGGTAAGGGGTGATTATGGGATGCCCAGGAATTGAACAGTTCTTTACATGGGACCTCTATATACACCTCCGTATATACACTTCTCCATCTTCCTCCAGCACTGACTCTTGCTGCACTTTACACTCCTTTTCCTCTCTTTTGCACAACACTTGCTTCTCACAGGTGAGACCTGGAAGGATATTTACCAGACCTCCAAAAGGTCTTCTTCGGCCTAGCTAGCACATGGTGAGGTCTGCTGTAGTTGATGCAGGACCTCCGAATCGCCCATTACAGGCAGAGGCTAATAGCCTCCAAAGTGTATGGATAATGTCCCAGAATTCCCGGCACTGCTCACCTCTCCTGTCTGCAGCTCAATGATCTTCTTGTTGTCACATAAAGGAGTCAGGGACACAGATGAAGGGACAGCAATGTGTCTCGGGTCCCTCTCCATTCTTGACATACGGTGATGTCTACCGGAAGTCACATACTCACCAGATGTCTTCTTCACTACTGTGTGAACCTATTGAGAGACATCATGAGACATGTGAATGATTACTAAATTCAGGTTGAGCAATTCCCAGAATCTCCCCATATCAGGTCATCTTCACCTAAACCATTCACTCTTGAACTGTGTAATATTCCCAGAATCCTCCTCACTTCTCCCGTCAGGTGTGTGTTTTATTAATAGAGATAAGAGTGATGTCATGTGACCTCCCGGAATCCTCCTCACCTCTCCGGTCAGCAGGTAGATGATCTCCAGAGTGAGAGTCATGTGATTTTAGTCTTTGTGATGTGGTCATGCGATCTGTACAGGACTCTCCTCCCTGTAGTGGAAAATAAACTGAGAATTATTTGCACTGTGCCAGAAAACAAATAAAAGTGGGATAAATAATCTTTTATTCAAACCATATCTATTCTATAAACCAGGGGCTCTGGATGGACAGTTGGATAAATGGTTCTATATTTAGGATGTATTTGGTCTATAAACCAGAGGCTCTGGATGGACAGTTGGATAAATGGTTCTATATTTAGGATGTATCTGGTCTATAAACCAGAGGCACTGGATGGACAGTTGGATAAATGGTTCTATATTTAGGTTGTATCTGGTCTATAAACCAGAGGCTCTGGATGGACAGTTGGATAAATGGCTCTATATTTAGGATGTATCCGGTCTATAAACCAGAGGTTCTGGATAGACAGTTGGATAAATGGCTCTATATTTAGGATGTATCTGGTCTATAAACCAGAGGCTCTGGATGGACAGTTGGATAAATTACTCTATATTTAGGATGTATCTGGTCTATAAACCAGAGGCTTTGGATGGACAGTTGGATAAATGGCTCTATATTTAGGATGTATCGGGTCTATAATATCACAGTGACTATGTAGTAAGAGGACGGGCATGACGGGGGGGTTGATGGGTTGTCAACCCATGACAACCACTTTAACCTACAGGTAAGCCTATAATAAGACTTAGCTGTAGGTTTCCTGCATAAACCTAAATGGTTTAGGAGATATACAGTGTACTGTCATTGCCGACGTCATTCGGCACATGCACAGTGAAGAAACGGCCCGCTGTGCCGTTTCTTCACTTCGTTCATGCCGTGACTGGCGGCTCCCATGCGCAGGCGTGGGAGTGACGTCACGCGACTCCGGCCGGAGTGGCGGCCCCGGTAGGAAGAGGGGCTGAAGATGGACGCTGCCTGCACAGGGGGGTTCGCAGGTAAGTGACACATACTTGGCTACTATACGATGCATAGAAGCCCAATATGCTTTTACTTTGCAGGGGTATACTTCATCTTTAAATATAAAATAATATCTTATTACCTCCTCTGTTGCCAGACCCAGCAGTGTCTCCTCTCTACTTCCTCCAAATCACATGCATATCCAGCACTTCCTGTTTGTATCTTACATCACTTCCTGTCTGTACCTTACATCACTTCCTATCTGTACCTTACATCACTTCCTGTCTGTACCTTACATCACTTCCTGTGAGATCACCACCTTGTGGAGAATATAAAAACTGCAGCCTGAGCCTAGGTTGTATTTTAGCGTTGGGATTCAAATTTCTGGAATTAAAATGATTTACATTTTGATGGAAAGTCATTGCTGCAGAAACATAATACCCCGTGCACATTGGAACCTGATCAACAGCCTCACAACCACCAATAAAGTGTGAGAGATGGATAACTAGGGTTGCCACCTCTTCCTATTAATCCAGGACACGTATGAATTACTCAGGTTGTTCTGAGGCTAATTTAATGCAGATGAGGCACCAAGTGAGTTTAGTTACCACCTTAATCAGCCACAGAACCTGCGTAATTAATATGTGTCCTGGATTAAAGGGATGATGTGGCAACCCTTCACTATAAGAGGGGGTGATGGGAGCAGACATAGTGTCAGTGTGTTGAAGGTGCTTTTGTGAGAGGACAGGGGGAGCTTGTTCATTAGGGACGGATGTATGAGGGTGGATTTAGGCCCCATTCACACAGGGGCGACTGTCATCTCATGTCGCCCCAAGTCGCTTGACATCTGAAATCCTATTGAAATGAATGGGAGCCGTCTTAATGTACACTACTAAGTTGCCCTGACTTCAGAAAAAAATTCCTGCGCGACTCAAGGCGAATTCTATCCGACTTGTGCCCATAGAAATCAATGGAAGTCGCCTCCAAGTCGGATCCCCCATCTTAATGAAAAAGACTTTACAGTGAAAAGAATAGAATTTATGTTTGGGGCAAGCCCCTCCCTCCCTTCTCTGATTGGCCACAGGCAAAGTCGCCTGGCATAAGTCGTGTTGTAAGTTGCGCTGCAATTGCCTAGCAAAGTCGCGCCAAGTCGGATCACCCTTGTGTGAATGCAGCCTAAAAAGGTTTGTAGCCTCATCAACAGGGGGCAAAACAATACACAAAGTTTTGAAAAGTAGAAGTCAGTAACGGTTCCGTTGTGTGCGCTTGGAATCATTGCGATACGTGTATTATTTACGCCGCTGTAGGAAATTAAACACAGCCTACACTCCGCCTTTTTTTGACTGCTGACCAACAACGTGCGCATTTCCAGATGTGATCTTGTTGTTTTTCCCACCTCTCCGCAAACTCAGAGTTACAATTGTCATTATGGATCATGTGTACAATATACAGTATATGATCAAGTTTACCACCTATGTATTAAGCCTCGTACACACGGGACGACGATCATACGTACGATCGTCTCAAATCTTATGTTGGATAATGTAACTTGCATACTGACTGCACTACACGATCGTACGAGCACAGAAGAACGTTCAGGTGCATGTAATTAGCATCCGGCCGTTCCTGACTTCTGAGCATGCATGTTTTGCACAATACAACTTGTTGTACCAACTGCTCTGTACAAACGATACAACGGTCGTATGAGCGCTTGTTGGTACGACCAAGTTTTCTAGTTTGCCCATACAACTCCCTTGTACGACCGTCGTATGTCGGCTGTTCTAATCGCGCATACGAATGATTGATATCGCGTACGACCTGTTGTATACGATCGTCGTCCCGTGCGTACGAGGCATTAGTGTGGTAGGGGGTAAAGGATAGATGCTAAGCTATTGCAATGTTTTTTTTTGCATGCGGTATAATATAATATATCATATGAGGTTTTAACAATATAGTTTGTTGTTGTTCATTCCTGAGGTTGTGAGCACCTAAAATGTCCCACATTTCGCTATCCTCATTTATGGTGTTTGAGTTCTAATCCTTCCCCTCCAATGCATTTGGCTTGATGTGCATTTTAAGTGTTAATTTCCACTCTGAACTTTTATTATTGTTAATCTATAGCAGTGGTCTCCAAACTGTGGCCTGGAGGCCAGATGTGGCCCTTTGCTTCCTTTTATCCAGCCCTTGGGGCACGATTCCATCCATTGATACCAACATGGGGCATAATTCCCCTCACCGACACCAATTCCTCCTAATGACACCAGTGATGGGGCACTATTCTTCCTAAAGACACCAATGAAGGGGCACTATTCTTCCTAATGACACCAATGATGGGGCACTATTCTTCCTAATGACACCAATGATGGGGCACAATTCTTCCTAATGACATCAATGATGGGGCACTATTCTTCCTAATGACACCAATGAAGGGGCACAAGTCCTCCTAATGACACCAATGATGGGGCACTATTCTTTCTAATGACACCAATGATGGGGCACAATTCCTCCTAATGACACCAATGAAGGGGCACAATTCCTCCTAACGAGACCAATGATGGAGCACTATTCTTCCTAATGACACCAATGAAGGGGCACAAGTCCTCCTAATGACACCAATGAAGGGGCACAATTCTTTCTAATGACACCAATGAAGGGGCACAAGTCCTCCAAATGACACCAATGATGGGGCACTATTCTTTCTAATGACACCAATGATGAGGCGCAATTCCTCCTAATGACCCCAATGATGGGGCACAATTCCTCCTAATGACACCAATGAAGGGGCACAATTCCTACTAATGACACCAATGATGGGGCACAATTCCTCCTAATGACACAAATTAAGGGGCACAAGTCCTCATAATGACACCAAAGATGGGGCACTATTCCTCCTAATGACACCAATGATGGGACACAATTCCTCCCAAGTACACCAATGATGGGGCACAATATCTCCCAATGACACCAACAATGGGACACAATTCCTGCCACTGACACCAACAATGGGGCACATTTCCTCCCATCGACACCAAAGACGGGTCATTGTTTTTTCCCACTTTTTTACCCCCAGTGGCCACAGTCCGGCCCCCCTAATGTCTGAAGAACAGTAAACTGGCCCTTTGTTTAGAAAGTTTGGAGACCACTGATCTATAGAATCAAGAAGTGCAGCGCTAGTCATAAGTGTGTAATATATACAATATGAAACCAATCACCACTATAGTAATTTGGTTAAATGAAATCAGTTCATATATATACACGTAGACATGAATGTATAAAAAAAAGTCCAAGCAGTCAGAAAAACAAGGTGAAATGTCCTCTTATGAGAAAAGAGCTGGATCAGTGACACCAGGTGAGGGGAAAAAGGCAACTTCCCCCACACACCTTCAGTGAAACCACCACCGTTCAAAGATAGCAGCTTACCAGAACTATTTGGCATCCAAATCAATGGAAAAGCCAAACACGCTTGTAAAACCACGTTCCCAAAGGTATCAAATGAAGATCCTGACATGAATGGTCTGTGAACATCTCAATCTGGTATTTCTCATAGAGATAGCAGAAAAAGGGGAACCATAACGTAATCCAGTTTTGTGGACTTTAAATTTCCTATTTTGAAGTACAGCACAGGACACAGGATTTGTATACATAGACCATACTCTGAAGTAGATATCATAGAATACTTTTACAGTGAGGGTTGTCCACACTCTCACCTGCTTCAAGGTGATTAAAGTGGTATGAAGAACATTGACCACCTATGCCGGAACGGCAACTCAATACAGACCGTCCAACATTAGAAAACGCGGGCTCTGCACTGAGCAAAATGGCAGAAATCCACCTCTGAACCTAAATCTAAATTCAATTTATATGTGGCTCTTCCAACGATTGTTTTAGCACAGCACGCAGCATATTGGTATGAACAGACCCTATAGAAAGTAAGCCTTTTTGCATTTTCTTTGCATTGGGACTTGCAATGATGGGGCACTATTCTTTCTAATGACACTAATGATGGGGCACAATTCCTCCTTATGACACCAATGAAGGGGCACAATTCTTCCTAATAGCACCAATGAAGGGGCACAAGTCCTCCTAATGACACCAATGATGGGGCACTATTCTTTCTAATGGCACCAATGATGGGGCACAATTACTCCTAATGACACCAATGAAGGAGCACAATTCCTCCTAATGACACCAATGATGGAGCACTATTCTTTCTAATGACACCAATGATGGGGCACAATTCCTCCTTGGCCATGCTGCTCAACAGGGCTGGTATGAAAGACCCCTTACACCTCTCCTGCACTGGTTACCAACCTAAATTTGCTTTTAAGGTATAGGAAAGTGTCTTATCTTCTTCCCCTCTAACAAGCCTCATGATAAATAATCCTCAAGATTAGAGGGATCGACAAATCTCTATGTCAGGTTTCGAAACTGAAATGTTGGGTAAATTTTGGTCAATTTAGCCCTATTTCCCCACTTGGAGCACACACAGCCAGGCACCCAGCATTTTCCTCACTCTTCCACTGGCTCCAAAGAACAGTCTAGAGGTCTCTTTTTGGGGTTTTTTATTAGGAATGATGAACTGGGTTAGGGAGAGGGAGCATAGGGTACCCTGAAACTGAACAACTTGAGGCTGCACTGAACAAAACAAGGAATGTCCCACAGGATCTAAATGCTGATGGTGACCTGTACTCCTTCCTGAGTTAAAAGCACCACATAGTCACTACACTTCACCACTGGAGTCATTTACTCACATAGAAACAGGATCATCGGTTGCCTCCTGTAGATATCTACAAGGCTCTTCCTAGTGATGGAGATGTAGACTTACACCACCATGGGACAGCTAGGCTCTTTACCCCAACCTCCTCTTGGCACTCTCCAGTGAGCTTATCCAGACCGAACTTGCAAATAGGCCAAGCTGGGTCATTGGTGTCTTCCTAAAAGCTTATTCTAAGGTCTTGTACCAGGGACAGAGCCTCTGCACAGGGACCCCCTCCTGCAGGACTGGACCCAGGAACACTGCACTCTACTGCTCAGGCTTTCACACCACCTACTGGGAACACCTCCCCAGGGATTGGCTGGTGTCTCAAATATTCAGGCTGCCTGTTCTGTTCTTCTGCCGCTATGCTTCTAGAATTCTCTAGAAAACGGGGGGAGCAACAGAGTAGCAGCCTGTGAAACACTGAACAGCCCTAATTAATCAACCCCCTGCCCCCTTGATTAGAGTTGAGCTAACTAAATTTACGGAGATCAAAAACTGCAGCGCAAAGTCCAAACAAAGTTCATTGAGAATAATCCTATGGATTCAATAAAACGTGCACGCCCGTCACCAATGTCACCGCCACACATAGCTTCTTACCAGATTCCAATGACCCTCTATTACGGAGGGTCAAAATGCGCTTTGGTAAAGTTGAAAAACACCAAGGAAAATGCAGGTTGTGCAGGCAACGTGATAGGGCAAATTTCATCAATAGATCTCCAACAGCGGTGAATGATTCATGTAATAAATATAAAAATCCAAAGAGTGCAGATGGTACGGATAAAGGTTTATTTATATAAAACGTACAAGTGATTACTCTAATTTTAGAAGTTAAAAATCAGCATAGTTCAGTGTCTAGGTACACAAAGTAGCCAGCGTCCAGAAACCAAGATGGCGCCCGCAACTCAAACTTCCCGGTCACGTGTGGAACGAGCGTCGCCTGGCGTCCACCCAACGCGTTTCGTCATCAATGACGTCGTCATTACTGTACATAGCAGACTGCTCCACACTAGGAGGGTGCTACACAGGTAACAGTTTTTCTTATGAATGTTCTCATATGATGTCCTCACTTTCTATTTCCCAATCTGGAGCTGAAGTAATATGCTACAAAGTTAACCTCCCAAGAAGAGGACTGGGGCTCTAGAGTGTTAATGCCGGCCCTAATGTCTTTCATTGTTGAGTGGGTCCAAGAAGAGGATATAAATAATTATTGGACTCCCCACCCTCTGAACATTACCCATATTCTGGAAGACATTGGGTTCTTCCATTATCCCAATGCCCCAAAAAATTGTTGAAGGTGTTTGAGGGTGTTGTAAGTGCAACATGTCTTCCCTGGTGGAACCAGTTACTTTTGCTGCCTTTGTGAACTGGTAAAGGGATCAACTAGATACATCTAAAAAATAAATAACCATTATATTTCATTCTATATTAGTAATGGAGTTTTCGAAATAATTCCAAGGGTCCTTTGTCTTCTGTGTCTAACACTGGGTTGTCTTCTTCGGCAAAGATAACCTCCATCGTGGGTAAACTTGGGGAGCCACGCACTCCACAACTCCTGTTATCTGGAGGCCAAAAAATGTCTGAGAGCCAAATCAGACTTCTATCAGCTGGATTCCTGTGTATGGCCAACACAATATAAATACCAGAGACGCTAGCTCTTGTCAGATAAATTTCTTTAAGGTAAGTTGGTAGTCAATGGAAGCTATAAACAATCGGTTCAGCCATAATCGACTGAGAATATTCACTGTGACACTCATGGAGATAATTTATGTGGTATGGATCAGATAATTGAAAACCATACGTAGTTGTGCTGGGATGGAAATAATTT
>BLSH010116141.1:280006-290535 GCA_018402905.1 Glandirana rugosa
AGGGGAGGGAAAGGAGGGGGAAAACACGGGGGGGGGAGGGAGGGGGAAATGGGTAGGAGTAGGGCCTGCACAGTTTAAGGGTCAAGAAACACCTGTAGGCTGAAATCGGTGTTCAACCCTTTGGGGGTCATAGTTCCAAGGCGGAATATCCATTCCTTTTTCTTACGTAAGAGGACCTTGTCGTAGTCTCCCATACGATTGGGCAACATTAAGGCAAAGAAACCCTTTATCATTAGACCCTCAGGGGAAGACTTGTGGAAGATGTCAAAATGTTGAGCTATTGGGGTACGTTCTGTTTTTTTCGGGGGCTTGATGCTACCTAGGTGCTCACCAATGCGGAGCTGACCTTTAGTCTCCCCCACATAGTATTTTTTGCAAGGGCATTCTAAAATATAGAGAACCCGTGATGTGCTGCAGTCGATGAACTGCTTGATATTAGAGCTGCACGATTCTGGCCAAAATGAAAATCACGATTTTTTTGCTTAGAATAAAGGTCACGATTCTCGCGGCATAACATCTTACATATACAAAAAAATTGGGCTAACAGAACTGTTTAGTTTTTTGAAAGGGTCATTTTTAAAAAAAAAATTGTGTTTGAAATTGCGCAAATACCGCGTGACATAAAATATTGCACCAACCGCCATCTTATTCTCTAGGGTCTCTGCTAAAAAATATATATATATAACGTTTGGGGGTTCTAAGTCATTTTCTAGCACAAAATACTGGATTTTTATTTGTAAGCAGCAAATCAGAAAAGATTTAGCCTTTAAATGGTTAAACTAAACTCTTCTATACACGGGAGTTCATTCCTTTGAAGTAATCACATTGTATCTTTTATCAGCATGACTTCAGAACTTGGCTCTCTGCCCAAACTTGGCAGTCTCCCCAGAGACTCAGGCGCTCTGACTTAGAAAAGACTTCAGGCGACTTGCATCCGCAAGTTGGACTTCCATTAACGGCACTGAAAATCACAGTCGAGATCGCGATTTTATTACGATTAATTGTGCAGCTCTACTTGATATGAAAAACATTCTGTCTGTCCGCATCTGTGAACACCCTGGTACGTTCCACAAATCTGCAAATGTGGCAATGGCCACATGGAAACATCCCTGTGGGGTGCAGCATGCCCGTTAGCCAGTTTCCGGAGTGCGTGTAAACTCTGAATGTACTAAGTTATCCCTCAGGTTCTTAGCTCTTTTGGCCACCATTAGGGGCCTGGGTCCCACAATCCGGCCTATGTCAGGTGACTGGGTACATGCCAATGTTTCAGATGGAGAGGACCCTGTTTTATGCATCTTAGGTAACTCTTCACGTTTTGTTGAAGAAGCACGTTTACATGCTCTTCGCATGGTCTTGTGTGGGTATCCCGTCCCTAAATCGCCGGTACAGTTCCTCAGTCTTGGACTTGTAATCCGCTTCCGTTGAACAATTCCGATGAATACGAAGGAATTGGCCAACCGGGATACCTCTGATCAGTGAAGGGGGATGATGGCTTGATGCCAACAACAATGTGTTGGCTGCTGTGGATTCATGGAAGGTTTTGGTTTCCAATTTCCCATTACACTTAGAGATAGATAGATCCAGGAAGGAAATCCTATTGAAGTCATACATGAAGGTAGGTTTGATGTTAGGATTATTAACATTAAGTTTTGAGATGAACATTTCATGTTCTTCCAAAGTCCCCTTTCAGACAACCAAGACATCGTCGATGTACCTCAGCCACAAATGAACGTGGCTGAGGAACATCGACGATGGATAGACCACCATTCTCTCCCACTTTCCAAGATGGAGGCAGGCGTATGCGGGTGCCCATGATGCACCCATAGAGGTTCTTCTGTTCTGCTGATAATTAACATCCACAAACTGAAAACAGTTGTGGGGGAGAGCAAAATTAAGTAAATCCAATATAAACTAATTTTGTGATCCCATGAGGGGATACTTTTCTTCCAGGAAATGGGCTACCGCTTCCAAGCCACAGCTGTGGGGAATGGAGGTATAGAAGGACTCCACATCAAGGATGACGAGTAACATCCCTTCTTGTACCTCCACCCCCCCCCCAACCTGACCGAAACATCCCTAGTGTCCTGAACGTAGGACAGCAAATCCTTCACCATGCCTCCAATAAGAGCATCCAAGTATTTCCCCACTCGCTCGAGGGGTCCCCCACGGCCGATATAATGGGCCTCCTCCTTGAGGGATTTTGCAGGCTTTATGAACCTTAGGAATGATATATATGACCGGAATGTTACAGTCATATACCATTAAGTGGTTCAGTTCATTTTTAGTAAGTAGGCCTGCTTCAGAGGCTAATTGAAGTTTAATGTTAAGGAAATCGACAATCAAGGGAAAGGTTGTTATTCTGGAGTCTTAAATAGGTGGACTGGTTACCTAGTTGTCTCTGTATCTCTTGTTCGTAATATTTTTCTGAAAGAAAGACTACATTGCCTCCTTTGTCACTGAGTTTGACCAGATTGGGGGCTTCAGATAATTCCCTAAGAGCTTTGTCCGGTTGGAGGTTATCGTCGGGTATCCTATCACACTTGACGTGTTTTAGGTCCTCTTGGACCGAATCCAGGAACATTGCGATCCATCTATTATTTTTATAAGGGGGCATCTTGGTGGACTTGATGTTTATCTGGGCCTGTCTCTTCCAGGGTTCCTCAGGGGACATATATTCCCCTTCATCTGGGAAATCTTCTAATAAGGAAACAAGTTCATCCAGGGCCTGTAGTTCCCTGGTTTTAAGAGGAGCTTTGGCTCAGCAGGAGTACTTCATTTCTCAGAGTGGACCACTCTCAAAAATACCTTTCTGAGAAAAAAATATACATCTTTATAAACTTCAAAGTTCCTCATGCAATTAGAGGGAGAAAAAGAGAGATCACGACTTTATGAGTTTTATGAATCTCTCTTGCAAATTAAACTCTGAGAGATTAATAATTTCCATGTTATTACTTTTAGTGTTTACTATTTGTCTCACCTCTATTTTTGGTATACCCTCCATTTCTGTTTTTAACTTCTGGTAATAGTTTTGTTTAGTTCTTTGGTTAGTTTGCCGCCCCCTCCGCCTTTTCCGTTTTTGTTGGGTAGTCCCTTCTCCACTATCAGAGGTTTCAATATACCTCGTATCGGAGGGGGTTTTTCTGGATTGGATGTATTGTACTCCAGGCCTCGACAAACCCCGGGCGCCAGGTCGCCATGGCGACCAGAAATTGCGTCCTGGCGAGTGACTGCCATTCCTTCTCTAACCATGTTAAAACAGGTGTCAGATTCAGTGAGAGCCAAGAGTTCTCTGCTTCATCTAACAGCTGTTAAACTTGGCCGGCTGCCCGGGATATTTGTTTCTACTTAGAATGAAGAAAAGTAACAAACAATGTATCTTCTTCTTTCAAAGCAATTATCTCCGGGCTATCAGGAAAGTTTAACCATTTAAAGACTAAACCCTTTCTCACATTAGTGGCTTACAAATAAATATCCAGTATTTTCTGCTAGAAAATTACTTGGAACCCCCAAACATTATATATTATTTTTTAGCAGAGACCCTAGAGAATAAAATGGCGGTTGCTGCAATATTTTATGTCACATGGTATTTGCGCAGCGTTCTTTCAAGCGCAATTTTTTGGAAAAAAATACACTTTTAATGAATAAAAAACACTAAAACAGTAAAGTTAGCCCATTATTTTTTTGTATAATATGAAAGATGATGTCACACCGCGAGAAACGTGACCTTTATTCTAAGCAACAAAATTGTGATAAAGCCCTGTGTACCATCAACAATTACCACTCTATGTGCAGCTGGGCTCCAGTATTTCATGGTGACCGGAAACCCACCAGAGCAATGAAAAGTCACTGTGGGGGACACACATGTAGGCAGGAAGTGGCTGCAAAGAGGCAGCAGAAGATCAGCAGCGCTGGATTACTTTTCACCTTTTTTTTGTATTTTATTTACAATGTCACTAAGGCTTTGTTTAGATGTGCAAGTTGGGTGGTAATAATGTGCGGTGGAGACATGTTTTTGCCACCCTTAAGCTCCATTTAGGCAGGTGATGAGGGCATTTTACATGCCGCAGTCAGCATAATAAGGCGTTTCCCCCATAAAAGATTTTTTAGTGTCACTCTTTCTGGCCAGCCTATAACCCTGATGTAATGGTGGAGTTATTGACTGGCTGCTCTGCTGTGAGTAAGTTAGGGTTAGGGGCACAAATTACTTGTCTTACCCCTGGCGCTGACAACCCCACACTACGCTATAAAAAACTGGCTCCTAACTTTTTTAGCCGGCTCCTAGATTCAAGGCAAATTTGTCAAACCCTGTTGTACTCTAAAAAATGACAGAATAAAGTTCGTACCCTTCACTCTCAGAGGAGGTGATTGCTCTTCTACTCCCAGAGCGTGTTCGGTAGCGGCGGCGACGTGAATTACTACGTCCCGGATTAGCTGACAAGTTAAATATCTCCCCGCGTGACCAGTCGTTCAAATCGCGCTGGAATTTGGACTGCTTGGTCAGGAGGAGATTTCTTTGAACTTTCTCAATTTCCTTTTTAAGAAATTAGTTGTGTCTATTGAACTCAGTATTATCTTTAAAGTGTTCAAGTTTTTTGCTGCCATGATCCATACACAATGTTTTCCATTGATTTAGAAATGGTTCTGTATGCAGGTGTTGCGCAGGGATAACCCTCTCCCTGAGACCCCGGGGTATTAGACCCTTTGCAACATATGTCTCAAGGGAGGAAATATCCCATTTATGGTTAAGGTATTTGACCGTGAGTTTCCTGTGTTGTTTAAATAATTCTCTAATGATGTCACTATAAGTGGGTACTCGTTCTTGGGTTTCCTGTGAAAAGACTGCCCTAATTTCTCCCTCTACTCCAAACGCCATAGGGAAAGTGCGCTGCAACTAATAACACGACAAACACCAAGTGTGGTAATGATCAAATGCGCAATTAAAATATTTCATTAAATTATGTGGGGCTGTTTCCCCAAGAGGGATCCAAAGGTAATCCAAAATTCCAATATTAAAGAAGTAAAAAGGGAAATCAAGGATAGCACCCAATTATTTTGCACGAACACATCGCTGACTCATCCCTGCGTCAAGGGGTGGGGTTCCTGAAGCCAAAAGATACAGAGAACCAAGGAAAAGGGGGGTTTTGGTCCAGGTTGGGTAAGACCATACCCCGACCAGAAAGGGCTCCAATAGGAAACACTTTGCAGCGTATGATTTGCAAAAATGTATTGGTACAAAAATACAGTTAAGCAAAAATACAATCAAAACCACACTGATTAAAATGTTAACGACAACGTTGCCAGATAACACTAAAAACAAGTCCCGCGGAATCTGGGATGGTTGGGAGGTATGCAAATAATTGTCCATGTGGCTAGGTCCCTAGGGTCTCCACCACCTGGGCCCAGTCCCATTTGCTGCGGCACTGACTGCTTCCTTTACTATGCTTGAGACCCATCACCCCTGCTGATTGATACCACTCCACCCGCTGTATGGCTGTCATATCATCCGTCTCTGGCACTTGTTGGCATGTCACCACTTCACCTTGTGTATGCATTACAGGCCCTGTTCTTCCATGCACCCCTTAAATATCTTCAGACCAGGCACGACTAAGTTTCAAAACCTTTAGTGAAAACTTTCAGCAGAACAGCTCCAAACAAAGTGCACAGTCTTTTCCCTGAACGAATCCCTATGTCAGGCTTGTGGCTGCCCCAGCATACCTGCACTCTGTCATATATGGCACAGTCCACAGTGACAGCTCTCCAGTACTGGTGCTCCTCAGTGAGGACTACAGGTCTCCGCAGGCCCAGACACGTTGGCAATTTCCTCAGGCAGGCAATCTTCAGTGATGACAGTCAGAATAGAATGTAACTGGAGGCAGAGAGGAGCAGAGCCCCGTCAGACGGGTGTTTGCTGGAGGATTGGGTTACATCTCAGCTGTCAGCCTTACTTAATTGGAACTTGTCTGGGCAGAGCCTTCCTCCTAAATTTATATACACAGGGAGGGGGGCAGAGCCCAGCAGAAGCACGCCAAAGCAAGAGACCCAGGAAATACAGTTAACCTCTTTCCTCCCAGCCGGGCAGCGTCTAACCAGAACTTTAACCTGCTTAGATATTTATAAACCATTTGTTGAATGAATGTCACGTACATTTGTGTACGCCGTGCTTATTTTGACCATAATTTTTGCAATCCGTTAGTTCCTATGACCCTCATAGGTGTACTGTATTATTAGTGGTGGAACAGTGTACTGTATTAGTGGTGGAGCATTGTACTGCATTATTAATGGTGGAGCAGTGTACTGTATTAGTGGTGGAGCAGTGTATTGTATTAGTGGTGGAGCAGTGTACTGTATTATTAGCTGTGGAGCAGTGTACTGTATTATTAGTGGTGGAGCAGTGTACTGTATTATTAGTAGTGGAGCAGTGTACTGTATTAGTGGTGGAGCAGTGTACTGTATTAGTGGTGGAGCAGTGTACTGTATTATTAGTGGTGGAGCAGTGTACTGTATTATTAGTGGTGGAGCAGTGTATTGTATTAGTGGTGGAGCAGTGTACTGTATTAGTGGTGTAGCAGTGTTCTATATTAGTGGTGGAGCAGTGTACTGTATTATTAGTGGTGGAGCAGTGTACTGTATTCATAGTGGTGGAGCAGTGTACTGTATTATTAGTGGTGGAGCAGTGTACTGTATTAGTGGTGAAGCAGTGTACTGTATTATTAGTGGTGGAGCAGTGTACTGTATTCATAGTGGTGGAACAGTGTACTGTATTAGTGGAGGAGCAGTGTACTGTATTATTAGTGGTGGAGCAGTGTACTGTATTAGTGGTGGAGCAGTGTACTGTATTATTAGGGGTAGAGCAGTGTACTGTATTAGTGGTGGATCAGTGTATTGTATTAGTGGTGGAGCAGTGTACTGTATTATTAGTGGTGGAGCACTGTACTATATTAGTGGTGGAGCAGTGTACTGTATTAGTGGTGGAGCAGTGTGCTGTATTAGCGGTGTAGCAGTGTACTGTATTATTAGTGGTGGAGCACTGTACTATATTAGTGGTGGAGCAGTGTACTGTATTATTAGTGGTGGAGCAGTGTACTGTATTAGTGGTGGAGCAGTGTGCTGAATTAGTGGTGGAGCAGTGTACTGTATTAGTGGTGTAGCAGTGTACTGTATTATTAGTGGTGGAGCAGTGTACTATATTAGTGGCAGAGCAGTGTACTGTATTAGTGGTGGAGCAGTGTACTGTATTATTAGTGGTGGAGCAGTGTACTGTATTAGTGGTGGAGCAGTGTACTGTATTAGTGGTGGAACAGTGTACTGTATTAGTGGTGGAGCAGTGTACTATAGTGGTGGAGCAGTGTACTGTATTAGTGGTGGAGCAGTGTACTGTATTATTAGTGGCCAAGCAGTGTACTATATTAGTGGTGGATCAGTGTACTGTATTAGTGGTGGAGCAGCATACTGTATTAGTGGTGGAGCAGCATACTGTATTAGTGGTGGAGCAGTGTACTGTATTAGTGGTGGAGCAGTGTACTGTATTAGTGGTAGAGCAGTGTACTGTATTAGTCGTGGAGCACTGTACTGTATTAGTGGTGGAGCAGTGTACTGTATTATTAGGGGTGGAGCAGTGTACTGTGTTAGTGGTGGAGCAGCATACTGTATTAGTGGTGGAGCAGTGTACTGTATTAGTGGTGGACCAGTGTACTGTATTAGTGGTAGAGCAGTGTACTGTATTATTAGTCGTGGAGCACTGTATTGCATTAGTGGTGGAGCACTGTACTGTATTATTAGGGGTGGAGCAGTGTACTGTATTAGTGGTGGGGCAGCATACTGTATTAGTGGTGGAGCAGTGTACTGTATTAGTGGTGGACCAGTGTACTGTATTAGTGGTAGAGCAGTGTACTGTATTAGTGGTGGACCAGTGTACTGTATTAGTGGTAGAGCAGTGTACTGTATTATTAGTCGTGGAGCACTGTATTGTATTAGTGGTGGAGCAGTGTACTGTGTTATTAGGGGTGGAGCAGTGTACTGTGTTAGTGGTGGAGCAGTGTACTGCATTAGTGGTGGAGCAGTGTACTGCATTAGTGGTGGAGCAGTGTACTGTATTATTAGTGGTGGAGCAGTGTACTGTATTAGTGGTGGAGCAGTGTACTGTATTAGTGGTGGAGCGGTGCGCTGTATTAGTGGTGGAGCGGTGTACTGTATTAGTGGTGGCGCAGTGTACTGTATTGGGGTGGAGCAGTGTACTGTATCACTGGTGGAGCAACGTACCGTATTAGTGGTGGAGCAGCGTACTGTATTAGTGGGGGAGTAGTGTACTGTATTATTAGTGGTGGAGCAGTGTACTGTAGTATTAGTGGTGGAGCAGTGTACTGTATTACTGGTGGAGCAGCGTACTGTATTAGTGGTGGAGCAACGTACTGTATTAGTGGTGGAGCAGTGTACTGTATTAGTGGTGGAGCAGCGTACTGTATTAGTGGTGGAGCAGTGTACTGTATTATTAGTGTTGGAGCAGTGTACTGTATTATTCGTAACAGAGCATTGTACTGTATTATTAGTGGTGGAGCATTGTACTGTGTTATTAGTGGTGGAGCAGTGTACTGTATTGGTGGTGGAGCAGTGTACTGTATTAATAGTGGTGGAGCAGTGCACTGTATTATAAGGGGTAGAGCAGTGTACTGTATTCGTGGTGGAGCAGTGTATTGTATTATTAGTGGTGGAGCAATGTACTATATTAGTGGTGGAGTAGTGTACTGTATTAGTGGTGGAGCAGTGTACTGTATTAGTGTTGGAGCAGTGTACTGTATTATTAGTGTTGGAGCATTGTACTGTATTATTCGTAACAGAGCATTATACTGTATTAGTGGTGGAGCAATGTACTGTATTATTAGTGGTGGAGCAGTGTACTATATTAGTGTTGGAGCAGTGTACTGTATTAGGGTTGGAGCAGTGTACTGTATTATTAGTGGTGGAGCAGTGTATTGTATTAGTGGTGGAGCAGTGTACTGTATTATTAGTGACAGAGCATTGTACTGTATTATTAGTGGTGGAGCAGTGTACTGTATCAGTGGTGGAGCAGTGTACTGTATTAGTGGTGGAGCAGTGTACTTTATTATTAGTGGTGGAGCAGTGTAATGTATTAGTGGTGGAGCATTGTACTGTATTAGTGGTGGAGCAGTGTACTGTATTAGTGGTGGAGCATTGTACTGTATTAGTGGTGGAGCAGTGTACTGTATTATTAGTGGTGGAGCAGTGTATTGTATTAGTGGTGGAGCCGTGTACTGTACTATTAGTGGTGGAGCATTGAACTGTATTATTAGTGGTGGAGCAGTGTACTGTATTATTAGTGGTGGAGAAGTGTACTGTATTAGTGGTGGAGCAGTGTACTGTATTATTAGTGGTGGAGCAGTGTACTGTATTAGTGGTGGAGGAGTGTACTGTATTAGTGGCAGAGCAGTGAACCAGTGTACTGTATTAGTGGTGGAGCAGTGTACTGTAGTGGTGGTGGAGCAGTGTACTGTATTATTAGTGTTGGAGCAGTGTACTGCATTAGTATTGGTGGAGCAGTGTACTGTATTATTAGTGTTGGAGCAGTGTACTGCATTAGTATTGGTGGAGCAGTGTACTGTATTATTAGTGGTGAAGCAGTGCACTGTATTAGTGGCAGAGCAGTGGACCAGTGTACTGTATTAGTGGTGGAGCAGTGTACTGTAGTAGTGGTGGAGCAGTGTACTGTATTAGTGGTGGAGCAGTGTACTGTATTATTAGTGACAGAGCAGTGTACTATATTAGTGGTGGAGCATTGTACTGTATTAGTGATGGAGCAGTGTACTGTATTATTAGTGGTGGAGCAGTGTACTGTATTAGTGGTGGAGCAGTGTACTGAATTCATAGTGGTGAAGCAGTGCACTGTATTAGTGGCAGAGCAGTGGACCAGTGTACTGTATTAGTGGTGGAGCAGTGTACTGTATTAGTGGTGGAGCAGTGTACTGTATTATTTGTGTTGGAGCAGTGTACTGCATTAGTAGTGGTGGAGCAGTGTACTATATTAGTGGTGGAGCAGTATACTGTATTAGTGGTGGAGCAGTGTACTGTATTATTAGTGGTGGAGCAGTGTACTATATTAGTGTTGGAGCAGTGTACTGTATTAGGGTTGGAGCAGTGTACTGTATTATTAGTGGTGGAGCAGTGTACTGTATTAGTGTTGGAGCAGTGTACTGTATTATTAGTGGTGGAGCAGTGTATTGTATTAGTGGTGGGGCAGTGTACTGTATTATTAGTGACAGAGCATTGTACTTTATTATTAGTGGTGGAACAGTGTACTGTATCAGTGGTGGAGCAGTGTACTTTATTATTAGTGGCGGAGCAGTGTACTATATTAGTGGTGGAGCAGTGTAATGTATTAGTGGTGGAGCATTGTACTGTATTAGTGGTGGAGCAGTGTACTGTATTAGTGGTGGAGCATTGTACTGTATTAGTGGTGGAGCAGTGTACTGTATTATTAGTGGTGGAGCAGTGTACTGTATTAGTGGTGGAGCAGT
>BLSH010116141.1:324911-354981 GCA_018402905.1 Glandirana rugosa
AACGTCGGTTATAGTGTCCACCCCCATTTAACGTCGGTTATAGTGTCCACCCCATTTAATATTGGCTGCAATTTACCCCCACCTGTGATATTGGCTGCAATTTACCCCACCTGTGCTATTGGCTGCAATTTACCCCCACCTGTGATACTGGCTGCAAAGTACCCCAACCTGTGATATTGGCTGCAATTTACCCCACCTGTGTTATTGGCTGCAAAGTACCCCAACCTGTGATATTGGCTGCAATTTACCCCACCTGTGATACTGGCTGCAATTTACCCCCACCTGTGATATTGGCTGAAATTTCCCCTACCTGTGATACTGGCTGCTATATACCCCACCTGTGATGCTGAGCTGTATACTGTATCCTGTGATGCTGAGCTGTATACTGTATCCTGTGATGCTGAGCTGTATACTGTGTCCTGTGATGCTGAACTGTATACTGTGCCCTGTGATGCTGAGCTGTATACTGTGTCCTGTGATGCTGAGCTGTATACGGTGTCCTGTGATGCTGAGCTCTATACTTTGCCCTGTGATGCTGAGCTGTATACTGTGTCCTGTGATGCTGAGCTGTATACTGTGTCCTGTGATGCTGGGGCTGTATACTGTGCCCTGTGATACTGAGCTGTATACTGTGCCCTGTGATACTGAGCTGTATACTGTGCCCTGTGATGCTGAGCTGTATACTGTGTCCTGTGATGCTGAGCTGTATACTGTGTCCTGTGATGCTGAGCTGTGAACTCCTGACACAATATGTGGAATGCAGGGGACGGAGGGGGTGGATTCAATAAGGGATGGGGTTTATTAGAAGTAGGAGGGGTCAAAAAGGAAGGGCGGGGCCTGGCACCCCCCCCCCATCCTAAAACTTCACCAGCCGCCACTGTATTTGACAGATAGGATAATGGAGAAGAACATATGCGACATGCGGGATGATGGAGGAGTAAGGATAATAGAGAACATATGTAAGATGTAGATGATGGAGAAGAATGTGTGACACTTAGGAGGACTGAGGAGAACATACTATATGTGGGATGTAAGATGATGGAGGAGGACATATGTGTGATTTTAGGATGATGGAGAAAAAAATATTTGTGAGATGTAAGATGATGGAGAAGAAAATGTGTGAAAAGTAGGATGATAGAGGAGAACGTATGTGAGATGTAAGATGATGGAGTAGAACATATGTGATATGTAAGATGATGGAGGAGAACATATGTGAGATGTAAGATGACGGAGGAGAACATATGTGAGATGTAAGATGATGGAGGAGAACATATGTGAGATGTAAGATAATGGAGTAGAACATATGTGAGATGTAAGATGATGGAGGAGAACATATGTGCTTGGTTTCTGCCCATGGACGATGAAGAATATATGTGAGTGGTAGGATGATAGAGAACATACTGGATGTAAGATGATACAGAAGAACATGTGACATGTAGAATTAGAGAAGAGAATGTACTACATGAGATGAAGCAAGATGGAGGAGAACATAGGACACTCTATAGGACTCCCCACCTATAGAATGTTCCTTCATAAATTCCCTATGTGGCATTTGTAGTGTCTCCATGTTTCCTGGACCTTCTGGACTGTCCGCCTCACCAATAAAACACCAATGGATGACTCTAGGAACCAAGCACATTTTTACTATTAGGATTGTAGTCCTTTGGAAAGAAAATAAAATGGGCTCAGAAGAAAGTACTGTAAGGCATAGACCTTTATTGTTTACTTTACAAAATCAGAATAACTGGTCACCAATACCAAGATGCCCTCTATATCTTGTGTAATTTTAGTAAAATATCAAAATACATCAGTTATCTTCATTTGACTCGGACCAATGGCAAGCCAACTTTCCAGTAAAGCGAAAGAAGGAGCAACGACGAGCAGCAACCAAAGGGTTCCTCTGTGAAAGATGGATTCTGATTTGATTGAAGTGTTACAATGATCCTTGGTGTATTATTAGCATGTCTGTTCATAACTGACCATAAAAAGATATACACTCACCGGACACTTTGGGCCCCTTAGTACCAGTTGAGCATCGGTTAAACGCCACGGCCTACCTGAGTATTGTTGCTGGCCATGTCCATCCCTTTATGACTGCAGTGTCCCCATCTTCTGATGGCTCCTTCCAGCAGGATAATGCACCATGTCACAAAGCTCCAATCATCTCACCACTGGACAATGAGGTCACTGCACTCCAATGACCTTCACACTCACCAGATCTCATCCAATCAACTCACTACTGGACAATGAGGTCCCTGTACTCCAATGGCCTCCAAACTCACCAGATCTCATCCAATCATCTCACCACTGGACAATGAGGTCTCTGTACTCCAATGGCCTCCACAGTCACCAGATAACATCCAATCATCTCACCACTGGACAATGAGGTCTCTGTACTCCAATGGCCTCCACACTCACCAGATCTCATCCAATCATCTCACTACTGGACAATGAGGTCCCTGTACTCCAATGGCCTCCACACTCACCAGATCTCATCCAATCATCTCACCACTGGACAATGAGGTCCCTGTACTCCAATGGCCTCCACACTCACCACATCTCATCCAATCATCTCACCACTGGACAATGAGGTCACTGCACTCCAATGGCCTCCACACTCACCACATCTCATCCAATGGGGCACCTTTGGGATGTGGGAGAATGGGAGATTTGCATCACGGATGGGCAGCCGACAAATCTGCACTGTGGAGCAAAATCTCTGAGGAACGTTTCCAACACTTTGTTGTATCTATGCCATGAAGAATGAAGACAAAAAGGGGTCCATCCCGGGACTGGCAAGGTGGACCTAATGAGTTGAGTGTAAAGAATGGTGTAATTCCTCACGTCTTAACAAAAGGCACCTCGAAACAAAACACAAATGACGGACTACACGTTGGGTCCATTTACTAAAGGGCTACAGGTGTCCCGGAATGCGGGAAAAGTTTCACAATTTTCTCATCACTTCCAAAATGTGCATTCAAAAAAAATGTTGACATTTCCAGCTTTTTATCATACATTGATTGTATAGACTACACAATTTAATATTTTAAATGGCACCTTCCAGTTTTTTCCCGCATCAGCAGGTGTGCGTTCTCTGATGGCGAATTAGATTTCCTTTATTTGTAAAACACTTCCCGCACTCTGAACATGAAAAAGGACGCTCGCCCGTGTGACTTCTCTGATGTGTGATAAGATTTTCTTTCTGAGTGAAACACTTCCCGCACACTGGGCATAAATAAGGGCGGTCTCCCTTGTGAGTTCTCTGGTGTCTAAGCAGGTGTGATCTCTGAGTGAAACATTTCCCGCACTCCGAACATGAATAAGGGCGCTCCCCCGTGTGAATTCTCTGGTGTATAACAAGTCCTCTTTCCTCAGTGAAAAATTTCCCACACTCCGAACACGAGAATGGAGGTTCACTCATGTGGCTTCTCTGGTGTATAAGAAGAGCTCTTTTTTCAGTGAAACATTTCCCGCACTCAGAACATGAAAAAGGGCGCTCGCCCGTGTGACTCCTCTGGTGTGTAATGAGATGTTCTTTCTGAGTGAAACTTTTCCCACAGTCTGAACATGAAAAGGGACGTTCACCAGTATGACTTCTCTGGTGTCTAAGAAGGCTTCTTTTCTGAGTGAAACATTTCCCACACTCTGAACATGAATAAGGAGGTTCGCTCATGTGAATTCTCTGGTGTGTAAGCAGTGCTCTTTTCTCAGTGAAACCTTTTCCGCACTCTGAGCATGAAAAAGGACGCTCACCTGTGTGAACTCTCTGGTGACTAATAAGTTTCCCTTTCTCAGTGAAACATTTCCCACACTCTGAACAAGAGAAAGGATGTTCGACCGAGTGACTTCTCTGGTGCCTAAGAAGCTTTCCTTTCCCGGCAAAACCTTTTCCGCACTCTGAGCATATGAAAGGTCGTTCACCTGTATGAATCCTCTGGTGTATAACAAGGGCTCCTTTCTGAGTGAAACCTTTCCCACAATCAGAACATGAATAAGGACGCTCGCCTGTGTGTATTCGCTTGTGTCGAAAAAGGTCTCCTTTCAGAGTGAAACATTTCCCGCACTCAGCACATGAAAAAGGACGCTCGCCTGTGTGAATTTTCAGATGGGTAAGAAGGTTTCCTTTCTCAGTGAAACTTTTCCCACACTCTGAACATGAATAAGGGCGCTTGCCTGTGTGAATTCTCTGGTGTACCACAAATACTTTTTTCTCAGTGAAAGATTTCCCGCACTCTGAACATGAAAAGGTCGCAATGGAGTGAGACTTGAGATGTAGAAGAAGTTCAGATTTGGTCTTGAAAGTTTTCCTACACCTCAAACAGGACAATGAGCTCTCCCCTGAGGGAAGGGTTTCCTGGCCCAGAGAAGATTCCTTAGAATTCGATGGATCCCTTGGTCTATCTGCACTATGAAATCTCCAATGGTTATCTGAAGTCAAAGTGTGGGGATTGTCAGAAGTTTCCTCAGGATTGGAGGGATCTACTGAGCTTTCCAAATAGTGAGGCCTGTGAGGAAGATTCTGAGTAATGGGATTTATTCCTGGAGAATACGGAGTTCTCTTCAACTTGTTCCGTACATAACGACCATCTGTGGGAAAGCAATTTTATATAAATGGTAAAAGTAGCTTACATTTATTTGTTGTATTCGTGTAACAAATATATATTTATGGCCGTGGCCCTCTGACCGAAGATAGATGTGGATCACATAAACACGCGACAAGACTTACAACATAAATAGACCTGAGGTGTGCCCTGGTCATCTGGTCGGTGTGCCAAGCGAAGGGCATAGGCATACCCTATATAAGTAATGGAGATTATGGGGAAGAATGTGCTGAGAAGTGCCCTAAGAAGGGGGATGCAAGGGAGTGTAACGTACGCTGGAACCGACAAAGAGCATGGGGGAGTGAGCTGCTTAAATACCCTACAGGCTCCTTTCATAAGTTCAGGCCACCATACTGGCCTTCTTATATATATGGTGTACAGCATCTCCTCCTCATTTGTTGGGACCATGACATTATATTGAGGAATGAAGATGGACCTTTCATATGGTGTACAGTATCTCCTCCTCATTTGTTGGGAACATGACCTTATATTGAGGAATGGAGGTGGACCTTTCATATGGTGTACAGTATCTCCTCCTCATTTGTTGGGAACATGACATTATATTGAGGAATGGAGATGGACCATTCATATGGTGTACAGTATCTCCACCTCATTTGTTGGGAACATGACGTTATACTGAGGAATGGAGATGGACCTTTCATATGGTGTGCAGTATCTCCTCCTCATTTGTTGGGAACATAACATTATACTGAGGAATGGAGATGGACCTTTCATATGGTGTACAGTATCTCCTCCTCATATGTTGGGAACATGACGTTATATTGAGGAATGGAGATGGACCTTTCATATGATGTACAGTATCTCCTCCTCATTTGTTGGGAACATGACGTTATATTGAGGAATGGAGGTGGACCTTTCATATGGTGTACAGTATCTCCACCTCATTTGTTGGGAACATGACGTTATATTGAGGAATGGAAATGGACCTTTCATATGGTGTACAGTATCTCCTCCTCATTTGTTAAGATGTTATCCTGGGGAATGGAGATGTGGAAATCTGTTCATGCTCCGGAACTTTTGCTCACATCTCATACTTTATTTCAATTTAGGTAACATAAGCATGTCATTAGTACATTTAATGTTTATTACTTACCTGTGCCAATATCTAGAGAAGATTCCTCCTGTTTACTTTTCACAATCATCTCCCCCTCTTCCATAGACTGCTGATCTCCACTCACCAACGTCTCTTCTTCTTCATCTTTAATTTCAACTTTGATGTCTTTCAGTTCTTCTTCCTAAACACCAAAATGATAAAATGCCTAGAAAATTAGCTCTATCATAACAGGAATGTCATCTCATAAAGTTTAGAATAACTTTTAAGTGCTCAGTACCACCTACCTGATGATGGTGAGGGATCTCATCATCTTCCTGTGTGGAATCCCGGGAATACAGAGGACGGGGACATCTCTCTGGTGGGTTCCCATTACTGGATCCATCTGTAGGAAACACACACACTGACTGAATACATTGTTTCTATGTGTTTATCAGATGATGGGGGGTCTAGGTGGACCCTCTGTACTGCTCTCTCCTTTACAATAAAGTCTCCTCTTACCCGGTGATGTGAGGGGCGGCTGATTCTCCATCATGATGTCCTTGTAGAGATCCTTGTGTCCTTCTAAATACTCCCACTCCTCCATGGAGAAATAGACAGTGACATCCTGACACCTTATAGGAACCTGACACACACAATGATACAGTCACCATCCAGACACATCCCTTGTCTGTTACTGGATAATGTCCCAGAATTCCCAGCACCGCTCACCTCTCCTGTCAGCAGCTCAGTGATCTTCTTGGTGACTTCCAGAATCTTCTGCTTGTTCTTCCTCTCAAGACTCAAGAACGGAATTGGAGGTATGCTGATGGGACTCAGTCCTGAGGACAAGCTGTTACTTCTCACTTTTGTATTATTCTCAACTGATGTCTTCATAACTACAGCACAGTCCTGTATTACACACAAATTAACATAATATTAAAGTCTTCCTCACCTCTTCGGTCAGCTCTGTGTTTTATTAATAGAGATAAGAGTAATGTCATGTGACCTCCCAGAATCCTCCTCACCTCTCCGGTCAGGTCTGTGTTTTATTAATAGAGATAAGAGTGATGTCACGTGACCTCCTGAAATTATCCTCACCTCTCCGGTCATCAGATAGATGATCTCCAGGGTGTTCTTTAGAATCAGATCCTTAAAATAAACTTTCTTTTTTTCCATCTTTTCAGAATGAAGAGATTGTTGATTGTCCATCATGAGGTCCTTGTAGAGATCCTTGTGTCCTTCTAAATACTCCCACTCCTCCATGGAGAAATAGACAGTGACATCCTGACACCTTATAGGAACCTGACACACACAATGATACAGTCACCATCCAGACACATCCCTTGTCTGTTACTGGATAATGTCCCAGAATTCCCAGCACCGCTCACCTCTCCTGTCAGCAGCTCAATGATCTTCTGGGTGATTTCTAGAATCTTTTGGCCACCATTTATCTCAGAAGTCAAGGAATGAGATGGAGTCACCATGACAGGTGATGTCCCTTGAGAAGAGATGCTGGGTGTTAATGGTTCACCAGATGTTTTCTTCACTACTTTATAATCCTGTGTAAAGAGAGAGAGATACCAACAATCATTACAACAGACCTCCTAGAAGTCTAGTCAAGTTTATATCTCCAGTCTGGTCTGTTTTTTCTAATTACAGCAATAAACGTGACATCATGTGACCTTCTAGCATCCTCCTCACCTCTCCGGTCACCAGGTAGATGATCTCCAGGGTCAGATCGAATAACCGCTCAGTTGTAGGATTTTGGTCCCCATCCATCTTTATTGAGATGGTCATGTGATCTGTAGAGGACGATCTTCTCTGTAGATGGATAATAAATTGAGAATTATCTGGACTGTACTGGAATAAATAAGAGTTCCTTCAGAGTTCTGATACCTCCTCGTGATTAAGGCCACATCAATGCAACTGGGAGAAAATGAAAGATTTCCATTAAAGCCCAACTTAATCAAAACATTTTAATTTGGGTTTAGATAGAATGATAGGGCAAAAACCTCTCTCTTATCAGACAGGCCTGCATATAAGGATCTCCACAAGGAAGACAGAAATAAAAACCTGATTGAAGTTCTAACCCTTCCTTACTTCACTCCAAAGCAGTGGCAGCTGGTAAAGTTTTAGGATGGGGGGCGCCAGGCCCTGCCCTTCCTTTTTGACCCCTCCTACTTCTAATAAGCCCCACCACTTATATAATCCACCCACTCAGCCCCCTGTATTCCACATATTGTGTCAATAGTATACAGCTCAACATCACAGGTGGGTTATATATCAGCCAGTAACAAAGTATGTAGCCAGTACACAGGTATTGCAGACACAGCCAATACATAGGTATTACAGCCACAGCCAGTACACAGGTATTGCAGCCAGTACACAGGTATTACAGCCCAGTACACAGGTATTGCAGCCAGCCAATACACAGGTATTGCAGCCCAGTACACAGGTATAACAGCCAGCCAGTACACAGGTATTGCAGCCCAGTACACAGGTATTGCAGCCCAGTACACAGGTATTGCAGCCAGTCAGTACACAGGTATTGCAGCCCAGTACACAGGTATTGCAGCCCAGTACACAGGTATTGCAGCCAATCAGTACACAGGTATTACAGCCCAGTACACAGGTATTATAGTCCAGTACACAGATATTGCAGTCAGCCAGTACACATGTATTGCAGCCAGTCACTACACAGGTATTACAGCCCAGTACACAGGTATTTCAGCCCAGTACACAGGTATTGCAGCCCAGTACACAGCAGTACCTCAGGGGACTCGTCAGGCTGCTCTCTCTCTCCCTCGGTCGGCGGGAATCACAGGCGTGCGTGCAGTCCCAGCACGTCTGCCAGTCCCGCCCCTGCTCCTGACCAATCAGTCACTGTCTGGAGGACAGTGACTGAGGCCAGAGCCAATCAGTGTATAGATGTTCACCTCGCTGGCGCACATCTATGCACTTTAATGGCTGACCAATGGGCTTTGGGAATTGCTGACAGCAAATCAACCAAAAAAGCCGGGACAGCAATGTCCCGGAAGACCATAGTTTTTTTTTTTTTTTTCGAGAAATCAGCGGGGGGAATCAGCTGGGGGGGGGGGATCGGGGGGGCGCACTCTATAGAGGACCCGCCACTGCTCCAAAATATAATGAAAGCGTAGGATGGATTTGGTCTTCAAAGGGGATTTACAAGTGTCAATGTGCACATTGATGTCACCCAACGGCCAACTCCATCAAAATAGGTCTGTGCTGTGATTGGGGCTCAGAATGAAATAATAGAGACAGCACAACCAGTCCGGTTATGGTGAGGAGTCAAAGAGAACCAACAATTCTTCACTAACTGTGAGGTACAGAATTACAGCATCCCTTCCATCAAATCACAGAAATCTCTTATTCTATGTACTGTAGGGATGGTTATTCCTTCTGCTGCTTTGATTAGAACTTGTACTGTAGTTCAGTCTTCTTCCTCTCCATATCCAGAGAAGACATGGTGTCCATTATCTCACAGTGATGACAGCCAACAACCCCGAAACATCTTTATGGAGGATGGCTAAATGACTCTATATTTAGGATGTATCCGGTCTATAAACCAGAGGCTCTAGATGGCCAGTTGGATAAATGGTTCTATATTTAGGATGTACCTGGTCTATAAACCAGAGGCTCTAGATGGACAGTTGGATAAATGGTTCTATATTTAGGATGTATCCGGTCTATAAACCAGAGGCTCTGGGTGGCCATTTGGATAAATGGCTCTATATTTAGGATGTATCCGGTCTATAAACCAGAGGCTCTGGATGGAAAGTTGGATAAATGGTTCTATATTTAGGATGTATCCGGTCTATAAACCAGAGGCTCTGGATGGACAGTTGGATAAATGGTTCTATATTTAGGATGTATCCGGTCTGTAAACCAGAGGCTCTGGGTGGCCAGTTGGATAAATGGCTCTATATTTAGGATGTATCCGGTCTATAAACCAGAGGCTCTGGGTGGCCAGTTGGATAAATGGCTCTATATTTAGGATGTATCTGGTCTATAAACCAGAGGCTCTGGATGGACAGTTGGATAAATGGCTCTATATTTAGGATGTATCTGGTCTATAAACCAGAGGCTCTGGATGGACAGTTAGATAAATGGCTCTATATTTAGGATCTATCCGGTCTATAAACCAGAGGCTCTGGATGGACAGTTGGATAAATAGTTCTATATTTAGGATGTATCTGGTCTATAAACCAGAGGCTCTGGATGGACAGTTGGATAAATGGTTCTATATTTAGGATGTATCTGGTCTATAAACCAGAGGCTCTGGATGGACAGTTGGATAAATGGCTCTATATTTAGGATGTATCCGGTCTATAAACCAGAGGCTCTGGATGGACAGTTGAATAAATGGCTCAGTTCACATCTTATATCCCTCTATATGTTTATATATTATCTGCTGGAGATAAAAGACGTCACAGTGACTATGGAGGAAGAGGGCGGACATGACGGGGGGGTTACTGGGTGTAAATATAAAATAATATCTTCATACCTATTCTGCTGCCAGTTCCAGCAATGTCTCCTCTCTACTTCCTCCAACCTGACCTTTCATCCGGAACTTCCTTTTTATACATGACATCACTTCCTGTCTGTGCGTTTCACTGACAATGAATGCGATCACAACCTTGTGGCAGGTTAAGAAAATGCAGCCTGCGTTGCCTTCTGTATTTTGTTTCTTATTTTTTTCTTCCCATTTGTTTTATAATTATTACACATACTATTTTGTTGGTTGAACTGGATGGACTTATGTGTTTTTCAACCAGATTAACTATCATACACACCAGTCTTTTTAAAAGTTTGAAATCCATATGAAACGCATTTATTTTGTGTAACTACAGACATTATTTACATTATTTACATGACTGCTACATACTACTGATCTATAAAGAAAAAAAATGTTCAATTTTAGGAAGCCCTTCTACGTAGAGTTGCCACCTCATCCCTTTAACCTCCCTGGCGGGATGATTATTTCAGATTTTTGGTGCTGAAAGCGGTACGATTATTTTGCATGGAAATTTGGCGTTTTATATTGTAGGCCTGTAATTCTTAGGAATAGCTCACTTAAATCTGTCCAAACAAGAGTCTAGTAGACATCCCGGGTATGAAAAATTTTGAAACATGAAATCATAAATTATAATATAATAAATAAATAAATAACTAAAAATAATTATCAAAAATAATAACGTAATAGTAATAAAATGTATTTAATAATGTAATCAAACCAAAAACACAGAAATTTGCTCAGTTGCAGAATTGTCGCTGTCGTCACTTTCAGTTTCTGATGATAAATTTCCCCAAAAATCAGTGTCACTCAATTCTGCAAATGATTCTTATTTACTATCGCGGTTTTCTAGCTGGTCCAAAACCACTTTTGACGTAAAGGGACACTTTTCGGTTGCTATGTTGTGCACAACTTCTTGCAATCGTTGCAAGCACGCATCTCAGCATAGCTTCTAGCAAGCACATTCACCACTACTTATAGATATACAGACGCCTCTGCGAATCAAACCACCCACACGTGGCCCCATCCTAGCTTTCAGTCGCCACTCGGACCATGCATTTGACACTCATTACACATCCACAGGCACCACGAGCCCCGCAGCGCAGCCTCCCCTGTGAGTGCCCTGCCACAAGCTCACTGTCGCCTCTCATTACACAGGCACCACGAGCCCCGCAGGGCAGCCTCCCCCGTGAGTGCCCTGGCCCAAGCTCACTGTCGCCTCTCATTACACAGGCACCACGAGCCCCGCAGCACAGCCTCCCCTGCGAGTGCCCTGCCACAAGCTCACTGCCACCTCTCATTACACAGGCACCACGAGCCCCGCACCGCAGCTTTCCTCGCGAGTGCCCTGCCACAAGCTCACCATCGCCTCTCATTACACAGGCACCACGAGACCAGCAGCACAGCCTCCCCCGTGAGTTCCCTGCCACAAGCTCACTGTCACCTCTCATCCACAGGCACCACGAGCCCCGCAGAGCAGCCTCCCACGAAAGTGCCCTGTCACAAGCTCACTGTCGCCTTTCATCCAGAGGCACCACGAGCCCTGCAGCGCAGCCTCCCCCATGAAAGCCCTGCCACAAGTTCACTGTCACCTCTCATCCACAGGCACCACGAGCCCCGCAGCGCAGCCGCCCCCGCGAGTGCCCTGCCACAAGCTCACTGTCGCCTAACATTACACAGGCACCACGAGCCTTGCAACGCAGCCTCCCCTCGTGAGTTCCCTGCCACAAGCTCACTGTTGCCTCTCATCCACAGGCACCACGAGCCCCACAGCACAGCCTCCCCCGCGAGTGCCCTGCCACAAGCTCACTGCCGCCTTTCATCCAGAGGCACCATGAGCCCCGCAGCGCAGCCTTCCTCTGAAGTGCCCTGCCACAAGCTCACGGTCGCCTCTCATTACACAGGCACCACAAGCTCCCTAGCGCAGCCTCCCCCGCGAGTGCCCTGCCACAAGTTCACTGTCGCCTTTCATCCAGAGGCACCACAAGCCCCGCAGCGCAGCCTTCCTCGCAAGTGCCCTGCCACAAGCTCACTGTCGCCTTTCATTACACAGGCACCACGAGACCTGCAGCACAGCCTCCCCCGTGAGTTCCTTGCCACAAGCTCACTGTCACCTCTCATCCACAGGCACTACGAGCCCCGCAGAGCAGCCTCCCCCGCGAGTGCCCTGTTACAAGCTTACTGTCGCCTCTCATCCACAGGCACCATGAGCCCCGCAGCGCAGCCTTCCTCGCGAGTGCCCTGCCACAAGCTCACCATCACCTCTCATTACACAGGCACCACGAGCTCCGCAGCGCAGCCTCCCCCGCGAGTGCCCTGCCACAAGCTCACTATCGCCTCTCATTACACAGGCACCACGAGACCAGCAGCACAGCCTCCCCCATGAGTTCCTTGCCACAAGCTCACTGTCACCTCTCATCCACAGGCACCACGAGCCCCGCAGAGCAGCCTCCCCCGCGAGTGCCCTGTTACAAGCTTACTGTCGCCTCTCGTCCACAGGCACCATGAGCCCCGCAGCGCAGCCTTCCTCGCGAGTGCCCTGCCACAAGCTCACCATCGCCTCTCATTACACAGGTACCACGAGCCCCACAGAGCAGCCTCCCCCGCAAGTGTCCTGCCACAAGCTCACTGTCGCCTTTCATCCAGAGGCACCACGAGCCCTGCAGCGCAGCCTCCCCCATGAAAGTCCTGCCACAGCGCAGCCTCCCCCATGAAAGTCCTGCCACAAGTTTACTGTCGCCTCTCATCCACAGGCACCACGAGCCATGCAGCACAGCCTCCCCCGCGAGTGCCCTGCCACAAGCTCACTGCCACCTTTCATCCAGAGGCACCACGAGCCCCGCAGCGCAGCCTTCCTCTGAAGTGCCCTGCCGCAAGCTCACTGTCGCTAACATTACACAGGCACCACGAGCCCTGCAGTGCAGCCTCCCCCGTGAGTGCCCTGCCACAAGCTCACTGTCGCCTCTCATCCACAGGCATCACGAGCCCCGCAGCACAGCCTCCCCCACGAGTGCCCTGCCACAAGCTCACTGCCACCTTTCATCCAGAGGCACCACGAGCCCCGCAGCGCAGCCTTCCTCGCAAGTGCCCTGCCACAAGTTCACGGTCACCTCTCATTACACAGGCACCACAAGCTCTGCAGCGCAGCCTCCCCGCAAGTGCCCAGCCACAAGTTCACTGTCGCCTTTCATCCAGAGGCACCACAAGCCCCACAGCGCAGCCTTCCTCGCAAGTGCCCTGCCACAAGCTCACTGTCGCCTCTCATTACACAGGCACCACAAGCTCCGCAGCACAGCCTCCCCTGCGAGTGCCCTGCCACAAGCTCACTGTCGCCTCTCATTACATAGGCACCACGAGCTCCGCAGCACAGCCTCCCCCGCGAGTGCCCTGCCACAAGCTCACTGTCGCCTCTCATTACACAGGCACCACAAGCTCCGCAGCGCAGCCTCCTCCGCGAGTGCCCTGCCACAAGCTCACTGTCGCCTCTCATTACACAGGCACCACAAGCTCCGCAGCGCAGCCTCCTCCGCGAGTGCCCTGCCACAAGCTCACTGTCGCCGCTCATTACACAGGCACCACAAGCCGCGCAGCGCAGCCTCCCCCACGAGGTCCCTGCCACAAGCTCACTGTCGCCTCTCATCCACAGGCACCACGAGCCCCGCAGTGCAGCCTCCCCGCGAGTGCCCTGCCACAAGTTCACTGTAGCCACTCATTACACATCCACAAGCACCATGAGCTCAGGTTGGTCAGTCACGCCTTTGCCCTCTCGCAGAGCATACTAAGAGACAGCCACGATCCCTATTATGGATGTTTAATTTTGCCGTGAGGATTATCCCTTAGGGGCGCTCCTTCATTGCACGCCTCTTGGTTTTCCTCTCTTAGGTACAAGACCTTGATCAAGTTCTCAGGCTGAACCCAGCAGCATAGCGGATTTGACAATGTGGAATGAACACCTTGCAAACTGGAAACTGCATATCCATGTTTATTCCGTTAGCATCAGCTTTATCACCCCAGGTAGTTACGGATGCCGCAGCCTCCACAGGTTTCGCTGTAATTTTTTGGCCATCACTGGTTCGCAGGGCCATGGCCACTAGAAATCCTTTGGATCCCCGGTTTTTCATTCCCCCTTTTTAACTCCATCCCATTGTGGCAGCAGCTCAGGTCTGGGGTCTGGCGCCATACCTACACAGGAGAGACGGTGGTCTTCGTCAGAGACAACCAGGCTGCTGCCGAAATTATAAACAAAGATAGGTCCAAGTTGCTCCCCATCGGGTCTTTCCTACGCAGGCTGGTGCAGACTTCCCTGCAGTATCAATTCAATGTTCTTTGCACGTATATTCCAGACAAGTGCAACATCGCAGCAGATGCACTGTCCCACTTCAATGTCATTTCATTCTTTCAGCAGAAACCTGGAGCCGACCCGACGACTACTCTTATCCCACCTTGGTCACAGCTGACGATGGATTAAAACCTCACCTTCTCGACGCGACCCAGCTCGTTAACCACTCATTGTCCCGCAACACACTGAAGGCCTATCGCTCTGCTTGGAACACCTACTGCAGGTTTCTAGCCTAATGCCCCGAAGCAACCACAGGTGACATTAGGCCTATCCTATCCATATCGTATTGCCACAAGCAACTGGCTCTTTCCCATAACACAAGGGACAATCATGGCGGGTTCCCCGCTCAGGCTTTTTGCCCAGTCTAGTCATTCAAGCAGGCCATCTATCTGGCCTCCTACAGCTTTCTATTGCCTAGTGAATTCACCATCATTGGTACCAGCAGCCAGACACTATACAGACGTCACTTTCCAAGCCATTACGTCCTCCATCTCGCAGTATCCTAAACTCATCAATCACCTCAATCTCTTTCAGATGAACAATGCTTGGTGCCCCGACCGGTTGCTCTCTCACCTCCCTAGCCAATTAGACTCTAATCCACTGTTGCCTTTTCCAACTAGCCCCCTGAGTGACAGCCAATTTATCAGGCACATCAGGATCCTACTGGGCAACTTGAGCCTTGACCCCGGGTGGTACTCTGGACATTCTTTCCGGATCGTAGCAGCCTCAGCACAGAGTTCCAGACCACATGGCTAACAAGTTAGGCAGATGGAAGTCCGCCTGTTTCGCTAGATACATCCAAAATCCTCAGACATAAATGGCTCGAGCCTTTACCAAACTTGCCAAGCGATGACCGAATAATTAAGGAACTACTTCCCTATCCAGATACTTTTGCCCCCTTTTCTTGGCATAAGGACCAGACCACCAAGGCACACCTCAGGTCTATGTTATGTTGTAAGTCTTGTCTCGTGTTTATGTGATCCATATACAATCTCGGTCATAGGACCACGACCATAAATTAGAAGGCCAGAATGGTGGCCTGAATTTATGGGAGGAGCCGGAGTCAGAGGCGCAACTAGAACCTCAGGGCCCCGGTGCAAGAAATCATGAAGGGCCCCGCTGACCCCTGGAGCGACCCAGCCCCATGCTTCAGGGGGCTCATGTGTCACCCCTGTACACCTGGATAGGAGGAGCGGCGGGGGTGACATATGGAGGAACCGATTCCCCTCCATTTTCTTCCAGCAGCCGATGAATATCAGCGGGAGTTAGAGGAGAAGTAGGCTCTCAGTGACTGCAGGAGGAAAATGGAGGGTATTGTTTCCTCCATATGCCGCCCCTCCTCCTATCCAGGTGTACAGGGGTGAGATATGGGCCCCCTGGAGTACGGGGCTGGGATGAGTGGCAGCGAGCGGTGGTGGTAGTGATGGGGGAATGGGATGAATAGCAGCGGCGGTAGGGTGGATGGAATCAGGGGAAGCAGTGGAGTGGGGTGGATGGGATCAGTGGCAGCAGTGGAGTGGGGGGATGGGATCAGTGGCGGCGCTGGTGGCTTTACATTACATTTACATTACACAGCCCCGCATCTCTGGACCCCTTTACACTACACAAACCCCCGCATCTCTGCATCCCCTTTACATTACACAAACCCCCGCACCTCTGCATCCCCTTTACATTACACAGCCCCCCCAGCTATGGGCCCCCCCTCACAGCTCTGGACCCCCTCCATTTATTCACAGACCCCCCCATCTCTGTCCCTTCCTACCTCATGCAGAGGGGGAGACACAGACATCAGCTCTGAACAGAGGGCGGGAACTGCTGGAGTTCATTTTTCATATTAACAAGCTAATGATTGGTTGCTAGGACCGCCTAGCAACCAATCACCTGCTGGTTAACTTACAAAGTAAACTCCAGCAAGTCCCGTCCTATTACTGCCCTTCTCTCTCTGCCCTGCTGTACAGGAGGAGAGACAGAGTTTTATCTATCCTGGCTCTGTCACCCGGATAGCGGTAAGTTCCGCGCCTGGGCACCACCCACACCTTCAGAGCTCAGGGAGCTCATTCCTCTCTCTCTCTTTCCCTGCCCTGTCACAGCGCCACTGGCAGGAGCCCCTCATACTGACCGACGGGCGGGTGGGGGCCCCACACACTAACCGACGGGCGGGCGGGGGCACCACACACTAACCGACGGGCGGGCGGGGGCACCACACACTGACCGACGGGCGGGGGCCCCTCACACTGACCGACGGGTGGGCGGGTACCCCTCACACTGACCGACGGACGGGTGGGTGCCCCTCACACTGGCGGGCCCCGCTGCAGTAGCGGAGCTCCAGGGCCCAGTTGCAGCCGCGACCGCTGTGACTGTGATCGTTCCGCCGGTGCCTGGAGGGTATTTAAGCAGACCACTCACCTGTGCTCTTTGTCGGTTCCGGCGCACGATACCCTCCCTCCCATTCCCATTTTTAGGGGACTTCTCAGCACTTTTCTCTCCACAATCATCCATTACTTATCTTGAGTATGACCCCTTTTCTTGGCATACCGACCAGACCACCAAGGCACACCTCAGGTCTATGTTATGTTATAAGTCTTGTTTCGTGTTTATATGATCCATATACGTCTCGGTCGTAGGGCCATGACTATAAATGTAAAATGTAGGATGATGGAGAAGAACTTGTGTGAGATTTAGGATGCTGAAGGAGAATATATGTGAGAAGTAGGATGATGGAGAAGAACCTATTTGAGAGGTAAGACAATGGAGAAGAACATGTGCCTTTGTACCTCATTTTTAAGAGCAGTTTTCTGACTGGTATGATACCAGCTGATTGGAAGAAAACCAACATAGTACCAATATATAAAAAAAGGACCAAGATATAGCCCTGGGAACTACAGACCAGTTAGCTTAACATCAATAATTGGCAAGCTCTTGGAGGGAATAATAAGGGATTACATACAAGATTATTGTAACGAGAACGGTATCATTAGCGGTAATCAACATGGGTTCATGAAAGATCATTCTTGCCAAACCAATCTATTAACCTTCTATGAGGAGGTGAGCGGCCATCTAGATAAAGGAAGGCCTGTAGACGTGGTGTATCTGGATTTTGCAAAAGCATTTGATACAGTTCCCCACAAACGTTTACTGTACAAACTAAGGTCCCTCAACATGGATCTAAGGGTGAGTACCTGGATTGAAAACTGGTTACAGGGGCGAGTCCAGAGGGTGGTGATAAACGGGGAATACTCAGAATGGTCTGGTGTAGAAAGTGGGATTCCCCAGGGTTCTGTCCTGGGAGCAGCCCTTTTTAATTTATTCATAAACGATTTGGAGGACAGGGTGAACAGCTCAATCTCAATATTTGCAGATGACACCAAGCTAAGCAGAGCAATAAATTCTCGACAGGATGTGGATACTTTGCAAGAGGATCTGAATAAATTAATGGAGTGGGCAGACAAGTGGCAGAGATTTAACGTAGAAAAATGTAAGATAATGCATTTGGGTACCAAGAATATAAAAGCAAACTACTCACTAGGGTGTAAGCCTCTGGGGGAATCTAGGATGGAAAAAGACCTAGGGGTCCTCGTGGAGAATGGGCTCAGTAGTAGCATGCAATGCCAAGCTGCTGCAAGCAAAGTGTTGGCATGCATCAAGAAAAGGGATCAACTCCAGGAATAAAGCAATAATTCTCCCATTATACAAGTCTCTGGTGAGGCCGCACCTGGAGTATGCCATCCAGTTCTGGGCACCAGTCCTCAGGAAGGATGTCCTGGTATTGGAAAGGGTACAAAGAAGGGCAACAAAGCTAATTAAGGGGTTGGAGAACCTCAGTTATGAGGAAAGATTACAAGCACTGAACTTATTCTCTCTGGAGAAGAGACACTTGAGAGGAGATATTATTTGAATGTATAAATAATGTACTGATGACCCCACAGTACAAAACTCTTCCGCACAAGGGAGCATACAAAGACACGTGGCCATTCATTAAAAATAGAGGAAAGTGGTTTAACCTTAAAAAACGTAGAGGTTTCTTTACGGTAAGAGCAGTGAGGATGTGGAATTCTCTTCCACAAGCAGTAGTCTCTGCTGGGAGTGTAGATAATGTCAAGAAACTATTAGATGAACGCCTAAGGGACCACAACATTGAGGGATATAAAATGTAATACTGACATTAAAAACACACACATAGGTTGGACTTGATGGACTTGTGTCTTTTTCCAGCCTCGCTGACTATGTAACTATGTGAGATGTAGGATCATTGAAGAGAACATATGCGAGATCTAAGATGATGGCGGAAAACATATGAGAGAGGTAGGATGATGAAGAAAAACAAATATGAGAGGTAGGATAATAGAGAATATATGTAAGATGTAGGATGATGGAGAAGAACATGTGACGTTTAGGATGATTGAGGAGAGCATACTATATGTAAGATGATCGAGGAGAATATATGTGAGATTTTAGGATGATGGAGAAAAACATGTATGAGATGTAGAATGGTGGAGAATATGTGCGAAATGTAAGATGATGGAGAACATATGTGAGATGTAAGATGATGGAGGAGATCATATGTGAGAGGAAGGATGATGAAGAATATACAGTATCTCACAAAAGTGAGTACACCCCTCACATTTTTGTAAATATTTTATTATATCTTTTCATGTGACAACACTGAAGAGTGTACAGCTTGTATAACAGTGTAAATTTGCTGTCCCCTCAAAATAACTCAACACACAGCCATTAATGTCTAAACCGCTGGCAGCAAAAGTGAGTACAGCCCTAAGTGAAAATGTCCAAATTGGGGCAAATTAGCCATTTCCCCGCCTCGGTGTCATGTGACTCATTAGTGTTACAAGGTCTCAGATGTGCTAAATATGGTGTTATCGCTCTCACTCTTTCATACTGGTCACCGGAAGTTCAACATGGCACCTCATGGCAAAGAACTCTCTGAGGATCTGAAAAAAAGAATTGTTGCCCTACATAAAGATGGCCTAGGCTATGAGAAGTTTGCCAAGACCCTAAAACTGAGCTGCAGCACGGTGGCCAAGACCATATAGCGGTTTAACAGGACAGGTTCCACTCAGAACAGGCCTTGCCATGGTCGACCAAAGAAGTAAAGTGCACATGCTCAGCGTCATATCCAGAGGTTGTCTTTGGGAATTAGACGTATGAGTGGGGGTGGGGGGTCAGTCTGTCAGTGCTCAGACCATACGCCGCACTCTGCATCAGGTTGGTTTGCATGGCTGTCATCCTAGAAGGAAGCCTCTTCTAAAGATGATGCATAAGAAAGCCCGCAAACAGTTTGCTGAAAACAAGCAGTCTAAGGACTTGGATTACTGGAAACATGTCCTGTGGTCTGATGAGACCAAGATAACCTTATTTGGTTCAGATGGTATCAAGTGTGTGTGGTGGCAACCAGGTGAGGAGTACAAAGACAAGTGTGTCTTGCCTACAGTCAAGCATGGTGGTGGGAGTGTCATGGTCTGGGGCTGCATGAGTGCTGCTGGCACCGGGGAGCTACAGTTCATTGATGGAACAATGAATGCCAACATGTACTGTGACATACTGAAGCAGAAGGTGATCCCCTCCCTTCAGAGACTGGGCTGCAGGGCAGTATTCCAACATAACCACTCCAAACACACCTCCAAGATGACCATTGCCTTGCTAAAGAAGCTGAGGGTAAAGGTGATGGACTGGCCAAGCATGTCTGCAGACCTAAACCCTATTGAGCATCTGTGGGGCATCCTCAAATGGAAGGTGGAGGAGCGCAAGGTCTCTAACATCCACCAGCTCTGTGATGTCGTCATGGAGGAGTGGAAGAGGACTCCAGTGGCAACCTGTGAAGCTCTGGTGAACTCCATGCCCAAGAGGGTTAAGGCAGTGCTGGAAAATAATGGTGGCCACACAAAATATTGACACATTGGGCCCAATCTTGCCTTTTTTACATGGGGTGTACTCACTTTTGTTGCCAACGGTTCAGACATTAATGGCTGTGTGTTGAGTTATTTTGAGGGGACAGCAAATTTACACTGTTATACAAGCTGTACACTCACTAATTTACATTGTAGCAAAGTGTCATTCCTTCAGCGTTGTCACATGAAAAGATAGAATAAAACATTTACAAAAATGTGAGGGGTGTACTTACTTTTGTGAGATCCTGTATGTGAGAGCTAGGATTATAGAGAACATACTGAATGTAAGATGATAAAAAAGAATGTGTGACAGCTAGAATTTGAGAGAACATACTACAGATTTGCACTTACCTTCTGCTCTGGTGAAAACTGTAAAATTTTGGATTCCCCATCCCTTCCTGTCCTGGTATCACTACAATTATTCCTGGGATATCTTTTGGATCTTTCTGATCCACATCCGGTCCATATGGCTTCCTAGCCCTAGAAGGCGACCATTATACCAAATAAGATTCTTTGTGGATGCATCATCGTATATGGTCTTTACTATCCATGTATGAAGTTTGATGGAAGTCCTGGAGAGTCCATGCCATCTATATCCTCATGCCCATGATTTTACTGGCTCTGGTAAGAGTACCCCAGCTTGACATGGTGGAGGTTTACATTGCACGTGGTGGATTATGAGTGTTTGATGCATTACTACCATCTATAAGGATTACATCACCTCATTGTGTATTGATGGACTCAGTGTGGACATTTTGTGTTTTTTATTAATATTAATTTTAATCAATTTACACTTTTTAGTTTGATGCCTTTTGACACACATTTGGCATCTATCCAACGTATGGTGTTCACTATTATGCACTGCAATATTTTTTGTGCTTAATTATTGCAAAATTACAGTACTTCTGATTGGAAGTACCCTTTTTATGTCCATTAGCACTGTACTATTTAGTTATATTTATACTATATGAGGGATGAAGGATGACGGAGGAGAACATACCGTAGGTGAGAGTTAGGATGATGGATAAAAACATATGGGAGATTTAGGAGGATGCAGAAAAAACATATATGAGATGGTAAGGTGGTGAGTAGGGTTATACAGAAGAATATGTGTGAAATAAAGGATGATGGAGGGGAACATATATGAGAGGTAAGATAATGGAGGAGAACATATGTGAGAGGTAAGATAATGGAGGAGAACATATGTGAGATGTAAGATAATGGAGGAGAACATATGTGAGAGGTAAGATAATGGAGGAGAACATATGTGAGAGGTAAGATAATGGAGAACATGTGTGAGAGGTAAGATAATGGAGGAGAACATATATGAGATGTAAGATAATGGAGGAGAACATATGTGAGAGGTAAGATAATGAAGGAGAACGTATGTGAGAGGTAAGATAATGGAGGAGAACATATGTGAGATGTAAGATAATGGAGGAGAACCCATGTGAGATGTAAGATAATGGAGGAGAACATATATGAGATGTAAGATAATGGAGGAGAACATATGTGAGAGGTAAGATAATGGAGGAGAACATATATGAGAGGTAAGATAATGGAGGAGAACCCATGTGAGAGGTAAGATAATGGAGGAGAACATATATGAGATGTAAGATAATGGAGGAGAACATATGTGAGAGGTAAGATAATGAAGGAGAACATACGTGAGAGGTAAGATAATGGAGGAGAACATATGTGAGATGTAAGATAATGGAGGAAAACCCATGTGAGATGTAAGATAATGGAGGAGAACATGTGTGAGAGGTAAGATAATGGAGAACAAGGGATGTGGAGATAAGGAATTCAGGAGGAAACACTCTATAGGACCCCCCACCCACCCTTCACTGGGCCAAAGATGTGAAGATTTATGAGGGAACATTCTATGTGCCATTTGTAGTGTCTCCGTGTTTCCTGGACCTTCTGGACTGTCCACCTCACCAATAAAGCACCAATGGATGACTCTTTAGGAACCAAGCATGTTTTTACTATTGCGATTGTAGTAGTTTGTGAAGAAAATAAAATGGGCTCAGAAGAAAATATTGTAGACCTTTATTGTTTACTTTAAAGGGAGCTTCCAGATTCTGGTAAGCCCCCCAAACCCTTCTCCGGGCAAGGGATGTGGAGATAAGGAATTCAGGAGGAGACACTCTATAGGATTTTCCACCCACCCTTCACTGGGCCAAGGATGTGGAGATAGAGAATTTATGAGGGAACATTCTATGTGGCATTTGTAGTGTCTCCATGTTTCCTGGACCTTCTGGACTGCCCACCTCACCAATAAAACACCAATGGATGACTCTTTAGGAACCAAGCATGTTTTTACTATTAGGATTGTATTAATTTGTAAAGAAAATAAAATGGGCTCAGAAGAAAATATTGTAAGGCATAGACCTTTATTATTTACTTTACAAAATCAGAATAACTGGTCACCAATACCAAGATGTCCTCTATATGAGCAACGACGAGCAGCAACCAAAAGGTTCCTCTGTGAAAGATGGATTCTGATTGGGTTAAAGTGTTACAATGATCCTTGGTGTATTATTGGCATGTCTGTTCATAACTGACCATAAAAAGATATACACTCACCGGACACTTTGGCCCCCTTAGTATCAATTAAGCATTGTTACCACTTCAATACCAGGCACTTACCACCCTTCCCGCCCAGACCAATTTTCAGCTTTCAGCCCTGTTACATTTTGAATGAGAATTGCGCGCTCGTGCGATGTTGTACCCAAACAAAATGTTTATCATTTAGTTCTCACAAATAGAGCTTTCTTTTGGTGGTATTTGATCGCCCCCCGCAGTTTTTATTTTTTGCGCTACAAATAAAAAAAGACTGAAAATTTTGGAAAGAAAAAAAAAAGGTTTTCTTTGTTTCTGTCACAAAACTTGGTATATAAGTACATTTTCTCCTTTACTGACGGGCACTGATGAGGCTACACTGATGGGCACTGATGAGGCTACACTGACGGGCAGTACAGATTGGCACTGATGAGGTGGCGCATATATTCAGCACTGATATGCGGCACTGATAGTTGGCACTGATATGCAGCACTGATGGGCACTCATAGGCAGCACTGGGCACTGATGGGTGGCACTGGTGGGCACTGGTACTGATAGATAGCACTGTTAGGGATGGCACTGGCAGACAACACATATGGGCACAGTGCCATCCCTACAGTGCACTGTATGCCCTTACCTGGTGGTCTAGTGTGGGCTCCCTGGTGGTCCCTGGCTGGCCTCCAGATTGTCTCCCTGGTGGTCCTGGGCCGCCTCCTGATGGTGGTCTCTGGGGGGGGGGGCTCCCTGGTGGTCCAGTGTGGTGATCCTGAGGGGGGCTGCACTGATAAACATTCGGTGCAGACCCCCCCAGGAGAGCAGCCAATTGACTTTCCACTACTCAGTCTTTGTCAATTTTCCTATCGCACTCCTTCCTGGCAAGTAAGCTCTTATGTTGGTGGGTGCTGCAATGAAAACCAGCTGGGTCCTGGAAATGTCATGCAAGTGTACATATTCATCAGCACACCGTAGATCCTTGTCCAAAAATTTCTTTATTGAAGAGATCACATCACAGAAAAGTGCAACGTTTTGGAGCCGCACAGGGCCCCTTCGTCAGGCAGTGCTCTTTTCTCAGTGAAACCTTTTCCGCACTCTGAGCATGAAAAAGGACTCTCACCTGTGTGAACTCTCTGGTGACTAATAAGTTTCCTTTCTTAGTGAAACATTTCCCGCACTCTGAACATGAGAAAGGATGTTCAAGTGACTTCTCTGATGCCTAAGAAGCTTTCCTTTCCCGGCAAATCCTTTTCTGCACTCTGAGCATATGAAAAGTCACCCAACTGTATGAATCCTCTGGTGTATAACAAGGCCTCCTTTCTGAGTGAAACCTTTCCCACAATCAGAACAGGAATAAGGATGCTCGCCCGTGTGTATTGGCTTGTGTCGAAGAAGGTCTCCTTTCCGAATGAAACATTTCCTGCACTCAGAACATGAAAAAGGACGCTCGCCTGTGTGAATTTTCAGATGGGTAAGAAGGTTTCCTTTTTGAGTGAAACATTTCCCGCACTCTGAACATGAGAAAGGATGTTCGAACGAGTGACATCTCTTGTGCTTATGTAGCTTTCCTTTCTCTGCAAAACCTTTTCCGCACTCTGAGCATATGAAAGGTCGCTCACCTGTATGAATCCTCTGGTGTATAACAAGGCTTGATTTCTGAGTGAAACCTTTCCCACAATCAGAACATGAATAAGGACGCTCGCCCGTGTGTGTTCGCTTGTGTCGAAGAAGGTCTCCTTTCAGAGTGAAACATTTCCCGCACTCAGAACATGAAAAAGGACGCTCGTCTGTGTGAAATTTCAGATGGGTAAGAAGGTTTCCTTTCTCAGTGAAACTTTTCCCGCACTCTGAACATGAATAAGGGCGCATGCCTGTGTGAATTCTCTGGTGTATGACCAATACTTTTTTCTCAGTGAAAGATTTCCCGCACTCTGAACATGAAAAGGTCACAATGGAGTGAGACTTGAGATGTAGAAGAAGTTCAGATTTGGTCTTGAAAGTTTTCCTACACCTCAAACAGGACAATGAGCTCTCTCCTGAGGGAAGGGTTTCCTGGTCCAGAGAAGATTCCTTAGAATTCGATGGATCCCTTGTTCTATCTGCACTGTGAAATCTCCAATGGTTATCTGAAGTCAAAGTGTGGGAATTGTCAGAAGTTTCCTCAGGATTGGAGGGATCTACTGAGCTTTCCAAACAGTGAGGCCTGCGAGGAAGATTCTGAGTAATGGGATTTATTCCTGGAGAATACGGAGTTCTCTTCAACTTGTTCCGTACATAACGACCATCTGTGGGAAAGCAATTTTAAATAAATGGTAAAAGTAGCTTACATTTGTTTGTTGTATTTGTGTAACAACTATATATTTATGGTGTACAGTATCTCCTCATTTGTTGGGAACATGACGTTATATTGAGGAATGGATATGGATCTTTCATATGGTGTACAGTATCTCCTCCTCATTTGTTGGGAACATGACGTTATATTGAGGAATGGAGATGGACCTTTCATATGGTGTACAGTATCTCCTCATTTGTTGGGAACATGACATTCTATTGAGGAATGGAGATGGACCTTTCATATGGTGTACAGTATCTCCTCCTCATTTGTTGGGAACATGACGTTATATTGAGGAATGGAGATGGACCTTTCATATGGTGTACAGTATCTCCTCCTCATTTGTTGGGAACATGACATTATATTGAGGAATGGAGATGGACCTTTCATATGGTGTACAGCATCTCCTCCTCATTTTTTGGGAACATGACATTATATTGAGGAATGGAGATGGACCTTTCATATGGTGTACAGTATTTCCTCATTTGTTGGGAAAATTATGTTATATTGAGGAATGGAGATGGACCTTTCATATGGTGTACAGTATCTCCTCCTCATTTGTTGGGAACATGACGTTATAATGAGGAATGGAGATGGACCTTTCATATGGTGTACAGTATCTCCTCCGCATTTGTTGGGAACATGACGTTATATTGAGGAATGGAGATGGACCTTTCATATGGTGTACAGTATCTCCTCCTCATTTGTTAGGATGTTATCAAAGGGAATGGAAATGTGGAAATCTGTTCATGCTCCAGAACTTTTGCTCACATCTCATTCTTTATATCAATTAAGGTAATATAAACATGTAATCAGTACATTTAATGTTTGTTACTTACCTGAGCCAACATCTAGAGAAGATTCCTCCTGTTTGCTTTTCATAATCATCTCCCCCTCTTCCATAGACTGCTGATCTCCACTCACCAACATCTCTTGTCCTTCCTTTTTAATCTCAACTTTGAGGTCTTTCAGTTCTTCCTCCTAAACCCCAAAATGATAAAACGCTTAATAAAGTTAGCTCTGTCACAACAGGACTGTCATCTCATAAAGTTTAGAATAACTTTTAAGTGCTCAGTTCCACCTACCTGATGATGGTGAGGGATGGTGTGATCTTCCTGTGTGGAATCCCGGGAATACGGAGGACGAGAACATCTCTCTGGTGGGTTCCCATTACTGGGTCCATCTGTAGGAAACACACACACTGACTGAATACATTGTTTCTATGTGTTTATCAGATGATGGGGGGTCTAGGTGGACCCTCCGTACTTCTGCTCTCTCCTTTACAATAAAGTCTCCTCTTACCCGGTGATGTGAGGGGCGGCCGATCCTCCATCATGACGTCCTTGTAGAGATCCTTGTGTCCTTCTAAATACTCCCACTCCTCCATGGAGAAATAGACAGTGACATCCTGACACCTTATAGGAACCTGACACACACAATGATACAGTCACCATCCAGACACATCCCTTGTCTGTTACTGGATAATGTCCCAGAATTCCCAGCACCGCTCACATCTCCTGTCAGCAGCTCCATCATCTTCTTGGTGACTTCCAGAATCTTCTGCTTGTTCTTCCTCTCAATACTCAAGAACGGAAGTGGAGGTATGCTGATGGGACTCAGTCTTGAGGACAAGCTGTGACTTCTCACTACAGCGCAGTCCTGTATTACACACAAATTAACACAATATTAAAGTCTTCCTCACCTCTCTGGTCAGGTCTGTGTTTTATCAATAGAGATAAGAGTGATGTCATGTGACCTCCCAGAATCCTCCTCACCTCTCCGGTCAGGTCTGTGTTTTATTAATAGAGATAAGAGTGATGTCATGGGACCTCCCAGAATCCTCCTCACCTCTCCGGTCAGGTCTGTGGTTTATTAATAGAGATAAGAGTGATGTCATGTGACCTCCCAGAATCCTCTTCACCTCTCTGGTCAGGTCTGTATTTTATTAATAGAGCTAAGAGTGATGTCATGTGACCTCCCAGAATCCTCTTCACCTCTCTGGTCAGGTCTGTGGTTTATTAATAGAGATAAGAGTGATGTCACGTGACCTCCTGAAATTATCCTCACCTCTCCGGTCATCAGATAGATGATCTCCAGGGTGTTCTTTAGAATCAGATCCTTAAAATAAACTTTATTTTTTTCCATCTTTTCAGAATGAAGAGACGATTGATCCTCCATCATGACGTCCTTGTAGAGATCCTTGTGTCCTTCTAAATACTCCCACTCCTCCATGGAGAAATAGACAGTGACATCCTGACACCTTATAGGAACCTGACACACACAATGATACAGTCACCATCCAGACACATCCCTTGTCTGTTACTGGATAATGTCCCAGAATTCCCAGCACCGCTCACCTCTCCTGTCAGCAGCTCCATCATCTTCTTGGTGACTTCTAGAATCTTTTGGCCACCATTTATCTCAGAAGTCAAGGAATGAGGTGGAGTCACCATGACAGGTGATGTCCCTTGAGAAGAGATGATGGGTGTTAATGGTTCACCAGATGTTTTCTTCACTACTTTATAATCCTGTGTAAAGAGAGATACCAACAATCATTACAACAGATCTCCTAGAAGTCTAGTCAAGTTTATATCTCTAGTCAGGTCTGTTAAAATAAACGTGACATCGTGTGACCTTCTAGCATCCTCCTCACCTCTCTGGTCACCAGGTAGATGATCTCCAGGGTCAGATCGAATAACCGCTCAGTTGTGTGATTTTGGTCCCCATCCATCTTCATTGATATGGTCATGTGATCTGTAGAGGACGCTCTTCTCTGTAGACGGATAATAAATTGAGAATTATCTGGACTGTACTGGGATAAATAAGAGTTCCTTCAGAGTTCTGATACCTCCTCGTGATTAAGGCCACATCAATGCAAATGAAAGAAAATGAAAGATTTCCATTAAAGCCCAACTTCATCAAAACATTTTAATTTGGGTTTAGATAGAATGATAGGGCAAAAACCTCTCTCTTATCCGACAGACCTGCATATAAGGATCTCCACAAGGAAGACGGAAATAGGTAGCCAGGCCTATAATTAGCTAAATAAACAATTAATTCAATTTTTTTTTTAGTGGAATGTCTGATGAATATTGGCACCTCATCCCTTACTTAAAACGGTAGTAAACCCATGCATTTAACAGGTTAAAAACCAGTCACATTTCCGGCACGTGCCGGAAATGTAACACTCCCATTGGTTGTGCTCTAAACCAAACTGTCAAACCATCCAATGGCTGGTGTCATAGCTGATCACATGTGCAGCATCATGGCAGTTGTAGATTAAACAGAGGCCAAGATGGCAGCTTCCTTGGCTGAAAATGATAGGAGGGTTTACTACCACTTTAAACATTATAAAGACAAGAATAGAAACAATGGGACTTTGATGCTGCAACAACAAAAATCGTTTTTTCATAAAAAATGGACAAAGATTTATTACAAAAGTTCAAAACCATTTTATCATCGACATTAAAGTGAAAGTAAACAATAACCATGCAGTAGATTTCATTTTTTTCTCCACGTGTTTCGCCAGGCTATGGCTTCTTCTGGAGACTTCAACAAGACATTTTCTTCCACACAACTGCCACTCACTGGATATTTTCTCTTTTTCCCACCATTCAACCCAAGAGATGGCTGTGTGTTAAAATCCCAGTAGATCAGCGGTTTTTGAAATACTCAGACCAGCCCGTCTGGCACCACAACCATGCCACGTTCAAAGTCACTTAAATCCCCTTTCTTCCCCATTCTGATGCTCGGTCTGAACTTCAGCAAGTCATCTTCACCACGTCTAGAGACCTAAATGCATTGAGTTGCTATCATGTGATTGGCTAATAAACAATTTGTGTTACCACGCAATTGAATAGGTGTACCTAAAAATAAGTTGACCAGATTTTTCAAATGAAATCCTGGACATCATTTTTTTTACTAGTAATAGTGGCAATCAGTGACTTATAGCGGGACTGCGATATCGCGGCTGACAAATTGGACACTAAGTGACACTTTTGATACTTTGTGGGAACCAGTGATACTAATACAGTGACCAGTGCTAAAAATATGCACTGTCAGTGTACTAATGACACTGCTGGGAAGGGGTTAACATTTAGGGCAATCAAAGGGTTACATGTGTGCCTAACCAGTGTTTTCTCACTGTGGGGAGGGGGGGTGCTTTTACTAAGGGAAGGCATAGATCCCACCCGTTTTGCAGGAACAAAGGATCAATGTCTTTTATACTGACAGAATAGCAATCTGCCTTGTTTACATAGGCAGGCGCCATTCTGCCTGTCAGTGGTGTATTTAGGTTTTGTGCTGCCCTAGGCCTGACTAAACTCATGCCCCCCACAGTTGTGGAATGCCGGCTACCCGCACAACAACTCATTGGTTGGGGTCTGCCACGTGGGCCCTTTGGGACGCCTGGACCCCCCCCCCATATGTATGAGCTGCCCCCTTCTGATGGTGGCCCTGCCTGTATTATCATACCGGCAGAACTAAAAGTGCAAGCCGGCGGGGACTTTTTTTGTGCTGCCCCCCCTGCAAAATGCCGCCCTAGGCCTGGGCCTTGTTGGCCTAGGCAAAGATACAGCGTTGCTGCCTGTGTCGGTAGGTACCGGTGAACATCGAGTCCGCCGGATACGCAAAAATGCAGGATCACGTATATATATATATATATATATATATATACACACACACACACACACACACACACACACACACACACACACACACGATCCTGCGCAGCACAAATGGGGCACAGA
>BLSH010116141.1:354991-367036 GCA_018402905.1 Glandirana rugosa
TTTGGGACGCCTGGACCCCCCCATATGTATGAGCTGCCCCCTTCTGATGGTGGCCCTGCCTGTATTATCATACCGGCAGAACTAAAAGTGCAAGCCGGCGGGGACTTTTTTTGTGCTGCCCCCCCTGCAAAATGCCGCCCTAGGCCTGGGCCTTGTTGGCCTAGGCAAAGATACAGCGTTGCTGCCTGTGTCGGTAGGTACCGGTGAACATCGAGTCCGCCGGATACGCAAAAATGCAGGATCACGTATATATATATATATATATATATATATACACACACACACACACACACACACACACACACACACACACACACACGATCCTGCGCAGCACAAATGGGGCACAGAAAATGAAAAAAATACACGCCCTAAGCTAGTAGGAGCAGCAGAGCACTGACTGTCTTTGAAATTGTTCATATCCAATCCGGGGACAAAACCGGGGACAGACTTGGTCCGGGGACAGTGTCCTCAGTCCGGGACTGTCCCTGGAAACATCTGGTCACCCTATAATAAAGTGGCCGGTGAGTGTATGTGGTACATTGTGCCTTCCAAGGTACGACCCCAGAAGCACAAAGGAGAAGAGCTTGGGTAGAGTTTTGCCAGGTGGGAAGGAACCAGTTACCACTTTAATATTTGCTTCAATGGTTGTTGGATTTAATTAGGTCAAGCTCTTTATCATTACAAGTTGATATCAAAAGAATGACACTTTGCCGCATCTGCTTGCAAAGAGCAGGGCCGCTGATAGGGCACTACAACCGGCCCTGTTGTACCGGGCCCCGCCCCATCAGCTCAGTGGGGGGGGGGGGGGTGATGGAAGCTTTATAGTTCATTTCTGACTGAGTAAACTAAAGCATTTTACGAAACCCTCCTTGCTCCTTCTGGCTTTCCAGGGTGTACTTACATTATCCTGGGCCCCATTAGGGCAACACAGGGGCCCAGGAAGTGGAAACACTAAAGGGACTTTATTTCCATTTTCGGTGGCGTAGGCAGATAAGCCAGCGCCGCATAATGCGCTGCACATGTTGTAGTTCCGGCCACGGCTGCCCACTGCTTGTTCCATCCCCAGCGGAGTGATTCATTGTCTGCTGCTTGACGGCCCATAAGGAGGATCACGTCTATATGTACTAATTACAGATGGTGCTGGTCTCCCTGGGCATCCAGGGGACTGCTGGCGGACCATTTCAAGTCTCTGACTGGGATCTGGGATCAAAGTAGAGCTTGGTATTTGCCTTGGATTTATCCCTGGCCCTTGTTTTTGCTGGGATCTGTGATTACCTCAATTCTCAATTATACCTTACCAAAAAAATTGGACCCCTTTGTCATTTTATCAGCACCATATAATTCACTTGACCGGCACTACCGTTTCAATATTCCAACTCACCTCTTTGTGCTCCCTTTACGACACTAACCGATATACACCACTAGGGGTGTGTTGGGATTTGGCCTGGGGGGCCAGCAGGGTGCCCCCAGACCTATCTTCCCCCTCCCCTTCCTTCATTTGGGTGGAACCCTGGGACCTGTGGATGCTTCTCCATCCCGGTGGACGACCTAAGGCTTGCTACAGCAGCAACTATACCCTATATATATTGTGTAATCTCACAAAGAAGACTATTCCTTCCACCAACTCTTCTAAACGATAGCAACCATTGTATTGCCACTTTTGTTTTTTCCCCTGAAGAAGAGGAACAACGCATGACATCGAAACGCGTTGGTTAGCACCCTGTACATGAGTGCGTTGCATTAAGCGGTTTGGTTTAGATATGTATTGTTCATACCAATAATATCATTGTAACATGTATTTATGGGATTTTGTACCTCCCTATTTTAATCTCCCGTAAAATAAAAATATGAGATTTTTATGAATCGTCTGATTTTGCTCTGTGGAATTCATGCCCTAAAAAGTCCCAATTAGAGGGTTTTTGTGTCAGTAATTCAGGGGTGATTCATTGTACACCGCTCCCTCAGTAAGTGCCGCGGTCTGAGGGAGAGACTTCTGTGAGACGGGCATGGCGGCTGAGAGGGTGCGGTGCACACGGCACACTATGACTACCATGTAAAGAAGGTACAGCCTCCTGAATCCACAGTGCAGGATTATCGTCATCATGATGACCGCAGCACTTTAGATCCTCTGTTGTCACCGTGTCACATGGCTATTGGGTGCTGAGTGTAAAACAGTAGAGCCATAACAAAGTCAGCCCCAATAGCCACGTGACACGGTGACAACAGAGGATCTAAAGTGCTGTGATCATCATAATGACGATAATCATAAACATGAGATGCTACTTTATATTTACTACTCGTTTGGAGGGAGGGGGGCGGTAAAAACATGCAGCCGAGCCACATTTTAACCCCCCCAACCACTCCTAAAGCACTTCAGCCCCGGAAGGATTTCCCACTTTAGGACCAGAGCCCTTTTTGCGATTCGGCACTTCGTCGCTTTAACTGACAATTGCGCGGTCGTGCGGCGTTGTACCCAAACAAAAATTGGCGTCCTTTTTTTCCCTACAAATAGAGCTTTCTTTTGGTGGTATTTGATCCCCTCTGTGTCATTTCTGATCACCGCTATAAACAAAAAAAGAGCGACAATTTTGTAAATAAAAACAATATTTCTTACTTTTTGCTAAAATACAATTCCAAAAAAAATAAAATAAAAAAACAAATGTATTCAATCGGTTTTGGCCGCTTTATATTCTTCCTCATATTTTTGGTAACAAAAAAAAAAAAAAATCCCCAACAGCGTTTATTGATTGGTTTGCGCAAAAGTTGCCGCGTTTACAAACCAGGAGAATTCATTTCTGGCGTTTTTACAAATTTTTTTTTTTACTACTAATGTCGACGATCTGCAATTTTTATCGAGACTGCAATATTGCAGCGGACATGTCGGACATTTTTGACACTTTTTGGGACCAATGACACTTATACAGTGATCAGAAATTTAAATATCCACTGATTACTGTATAATTGTCATTGGCAGTGAAGGGGTTAACCTGCAGAGGGAGATCTAGGGGTTAACTGTGCTCCCTAGACGTGTTCTAACTGTGAGGGGGCTGGGCTGCCAGGGGCACCAGAGATCTAACTCCCAGTGACAGGGATCAGTAGAGCTTATAAATGCCCGCTGACAGTGCGGGGAACCGCCGCGTTTACATCGGCAGTTCCCCGTTCTTCCTCTCTGCAATCAAGGCTCGCCGGCGGAGATCGAGTCCGCCCGAGCCGCGGGCACCCTCCTGCAGAGTGCGGCGGGCATGAGTGCACGCTCGAGCCGCCATTTATAGACAGCAATTTGTGGGATGCTGCCACCCTGCAGTAGTACATGTACGGGAGTCGGTCGGGAACCGGTTAAAGAACCTTTCACACAAGCTTTACAATTAGGTCCGCTTGTCAGTTTTCATTCGGATCGGATTGATAGCTCTATGTAGGATGCTTGCCTCTGGGTCCGTTCAGGTCCAAAAAAATTACGGAAAAGGACTGCGGTTTTTCCAATTTTTCTAGATCTAAACATGACCGATCAGAGGAAGCCTGATGTAAGTGGATCATTGAAGAGCAGCAGGTAAAATAGCCCCCTTTCTGAGTCACAGGGTGACGGTCCAGTCTGTGACCTGGGCGTAGCAGAAGATGTGGAAGGAAGATTGACCGCACTCCCAGCTTCAGAAAAAATGAGCTTCAATGTATAAAATCCATAAAGAAAAACATCACAAACCCACGATACAAAGAGATAGCAGCATGGTGATTGCATTTCATGAAATAATTTGCTTGATCATTCGTAAACGCGGCAACTTTTGCGCAAACCAATCAAACGCCGATTGTGATTTTTTTTTTTTACCAAAAATATGACGAAGAATATAAATCGTCCAAAACCAATGAAAAAAAATATTTTTTTATATATTTTTTTTGATTTGTATTTTAGCAAAAAGTAAGAAATTTGTGTTTTTTTGCAAAATTGTCATTCTTCATTTATAGCGGCGATCAGAAATGACGCAGCGGTGATCAAATACCACCAAAAGAAAGCTCTATTTGTGGGAGAAAAAGGATGCAAATTTAGTTTGGGTACAACGCCGCACGACCGCGCGATTGTCAGATACATCGACGCAGCGCCGAATCGCAAAAAGTGCTCTGGTCCTAAAGTGGGAAATCCTTCCGGGGCTGACGTGGTTAAAACAGGTGGTGAGGAGTTGATACAATGCCTGTTCACCACCAGCCAAATGCTGTCTGAAGAGCAATCCGGATTCAGATCACTCTTCAGAGAGCAATGCTAGAATTAGCCCATAAAGATTTTAAATAATTATTGTTGTGCATGCTTTTGCTGATTTAAAGGCATAATCGATGTGGCTTAAGGAAAATTGAATCCTTAAGTCAACTGCAGCACTTGGGAATGTTCAAATCCTAGTCGAATTAAATTTATAACATCCTGGACAAAGATAAATATCAATGTGAAATATCATTTTTTCGAGGTGGGTGGGCAGGGTCAAGGTAGGGTTGCCACCTCATCCCTTTAAACCCGAACACATATGAATTACACAGGTTGTTCTGAGGCTAATTTAACCACTTACCAACCGGAAGGTTTTGCAGCTTTAGGACCAGAGCACTTTTTGCGATTCGGCGCTGCGCCGCTTTAACTGACAATTGTGCGGTCGTGCAACGTTGCACTCAAACAAAATCTGCGTCCTTTTTTTCCCACAAATAGAGCTTTCTTTTGGTGGTATTTGATCCCCTCTGCGTCATCTCTAATCACCGCTATAAACAAAAGAAAAGCGACCATTTTGCAAAAAAAAACCCAAATTTCTTACTTTTTGCTAAAATTCAAATCCAAAAAAAAAATATAAAAAAACATTTTTTTTCACCGTTTTTGGCCGATTTATATAATTCCTCATATTTGCCATAAAAAAAAATCGCAATCGGCGTTTATTGATTGTTTTGCGCAAAAGTGGCCGCGTTTACGGATGATGAGAATTCATTTCTGGGGGTTTTTTTTTTTACTAGTAATGGCGGCGATCTGCGATTTTTAGCGGTAATGCGATATTGGGGCGGACATGTCGGACATTTTTGACACTTTTTTGGGACCAATGACATTTATTCAGCGATCAGAAATTTAAATGTCCACTGATTACTGTATAAATGTCATTGGCAGTGAAGGGGTTAACCTGGGGGGGGAGAGCTAGGGGTTAACTGTGTTCCCTGGGTGTGTTCTTACTGTGGGGGGGGTTGGGCTAACATGGGCATGGGAGATCTAACTGATCCCAGTGACAGGGATCAGTAGATCACCCATGCCCCTACTAACAGAGCGGGGAACCGCCGTGTTTACATCGGCGGTTCCCCGTTCTTTCCCTGTAGCCGCTCATCGCGGCTCGCCGGCGGACATCGGGTCCGCCCGAGCCACGGGCACACTCCCCAGGAGTGCGGCGGGTGCGCGCGTGCGCCGCGCCCCCTGGTGGCTGATTGCGGATCGCCGCTTATTTACGGCGATTCGCGCAGGGCTCCCCGGCCGCCGCCGTAAAAAGACGGCGCGCGGTGGGGAACCGGTTAATGCAGATAAGGCACCAAATGAGTTTAATTACCACCTTAATCAGCCACAGAACCTGTGTAGTTACTATGTGTTCAGTTTTAAAGGGATGAGGTGGCAACCCTAGATCAAGGGCGGGCTTGGGGGGCCCCATCAGGTAAGCTGTACGGGGCCCCATGATTTCTAACAGTGGCCCTGGCAAAGAGAAACCCGAAACAAAACAAATAAGAATTTAAGAAAAGGGCTAACATGACTGGGCAAACAGGGGAATCGGGGGGAGAGAGAGGGTTAATTTCAATAAGGAAGATAGGCTTGTGCACTTACAGTGAGCGGTGGGTCCTTGGGGAGAGGAGAGGCTCCAAGGGGTCTTCAAAGTGGGATTGTAAAAGTTTTCAGGTGTTGGAGGAAGAACCATTGAAGAAAAAAAGTTACCACCTGAAAGGAATGTCATACGATGACGACCACGCCTATTCACCGGCTGACCAGCTGGACCCTCAGAGATCTGGAGACACCAATGGGACACGTGAAGCAGGCTGTGTGTGTCCAAAAGATGTCTGATTTATTAAAGCATAGCTTATAATTCAGTATTGAGACAAAGACAGGTGTGGTTACAGAACTGCGTACGTGTTCATTAACTCGTATAACCTGGTCCTGGGGACTGTCCACCAGAAGTTGAATAACCTGTGACCCATAAATGCCTTTACAAGAAGTGGTCTAGGGTGTTTGTCTGCATTTCAAGAACAAGCTAATTACAGGTTGCAAGACACGCTGCATGGGGAAATTCTAACAAAGAGAAACAGAATATAATTATATCTTATAACACACAAAATGGAGCCTACATCTAAAATGGAAGCCAAGAACAAAATGGATACTTATATACTCTTTCACCCGCCCCTGCACTGGATCAATCCCCTTTTGATGATTATAGCGGCGTGGCAGTTGGGGTCTTTGGAGGAATTTTAAAATCTGATTGTGATATTAGGGACCCATCCAGGGTTGCCACCTCCTCCCTTTAAAACCGAACAATTAAGGTAATTAAGGTGGTAATTAAACTCACTTGGTACCTTATCTGGATTAAATTAGCCTCAGAACAACCTGTGTAATTCAGATGTGTTTGGGTTTAAAGGGATGAGGTGGCAACCCTAGACCCATCTAAGGTATGGAGTCCCGTGTGGAATACCAGTTAATGGTGGTTGAAGAGTGAGGTAACTGCAGAGAGTTGGGGTGGTCTCCGAGCCAGTGTGGCGCATCTAGGGACCGTCTAAGTAGTTATGCAGACACAATGTGGATGTTTCATACGTTGTGCCTCCAAAGATCGGGAACCTTTGGTTTATGGTTACTGTATTATTAATATGGTTTCTGGTTTAGGTTATGTTTTCGTTATATTCGGTTATTTGTTATGAAATGGCCGCCATGGCCAATTTTACTCTAAAATGGTGTCCTGGTGTTTATTGTATAGTTAAGTATAGCATAGTGGTCACTATCACATTGGGTTGATGACATATGTAGTGGCTTTTTCAGACTTTGCTGTACCCATTGTTTCCATCAGCCAGTTGTCTAAGACAGTGGTTCTTAACCCTGTCCTCAAGTACCCCCAACAGGCCATGTTTTGTGAATTTCTCTTAGATAAAATAGCTGTCCAAAATACAAAGCCATTGACTGAGTTAAAGTACCTGTGCAAGATAAAGGAAAACCTGCAAACATGGCCTGTTTACTTAAGGACATGGTTGAGAACCACTGCTGTACACCATATGAAAGGTCCATCTACATCCCTCAATGTAACGTCATGTTCCCAACAAATGAGGAGGAGATACTGTACACCATATGAAAGGTCCATCTCCATTCCTCAATATAACGTCATGTTCCCAACAAATGAGGAGGAGATACTGTACACCAAATGAAAGGTCCATCTCCATTCCTCAATATAACGTCATGTTCCCAACAAATGAGGAGGAGATACTGTACACCATATGAGAGGTCCATCTCCATGAGCATTCAGCCCTCCACATATATCCTGTGATGGGACACGGTGTCATACCAAGCTGAGGAGTGTTTTCAACATATTGAGTTGCATATCTATTGGCATCACAACGGTAGACAAAGTGTGTTTGAAATGTACCCACCAAATAAGCCTTGTTATTTTTTTGCCTACCCATTTGTAAAGCGTCTGCCTGTCCAAGAACATATGTGCAAGACCGCCTGGCTCATCCACACAGATAATACTGCAAAAAATACATGAGTTTATGACTATGGGCATTGCCTTGAAATAATTATAGGTTAAGATTACCAGAAAGTAGTGTATGCAGTCAAGGATCATACCATGCAGTAGGTCATTTGGGTCACCTAAGAAGCCTGGCCTGAAAACTCCCAATTAGCACCCCCCCCCCCCAACAACGCCTGACATGGGGGTTGCTAACTTTGAGTTCTCAAGCCAGGCTTCTGAGGAGACCCAAATGGCCTACAGGTATGACAATAATATTATTATTGAACCTTTTATAAAGCTGCTCAATTTTTTAACCACTTCAGCCCTGGAAGGATTTCCCACTGTAGGACCAGAGCACTTTTTGCGATTCGGCACTGCGTCGCTTTAACTGACAATTGCGTGGTCGTGCGACGTTGTACCCAAACTAAATTTGCGTCCTTTTTTACCCACAAATAGAGCTTTCTTTTGGTGGTATTTGATCCCCTCTGCGTCATTTCTGATCGCCGCTATAATCAAAAAAAGAGTGACAATTTTGCAAAAAAAAAAAAAACAATATTTCTTACTTTTTTGCTAGAATACAAATCCAAAAAAAAAAATTAAAAAAAATATTTTTTTCATCGGTTTTGGCCGATTTATGTTCTTCCTTATATTTTTGGTAAAAAAAAGTCGCTTATTGATTGGTTTGTGCAACAGTTGCCGTGTTTACAAACCATGACAATTCATTTATGGGGTTTTTATTTATTTTTTATGTTTTACTAGTAAGGCCTCATACACACGGGTGTATTAAAAAAAATAAGCAAAAACTTCGGGCTCGGCGTCAGGGAAAAAAAAAAAATCGGCGTCAAAAACGCGATTTTGTCTGCATTTTGCATCCGCATTAGTGAGCGTCGGTGTCAACAGGCGTTTTGTTTGAAAAAAAAATTCCTCTGCTATTTTTTAACCTTCTAACTCTGGTTAACGTCGGTACGGCGTTAGTGAGCGTTTTGCTGGCTCGGCGTCAAATATGCCAAAACGCTACAGCTTCGGAACGCGATGGCCGTGGGTTCTATTTTCAGCTCACTAACGCCGACGCCATCTACAGCTAAAAAATGTCCGTGTGTATGAGGCCTAATGGCGGCAATCTGTGCGTTTTATTGGGACTGCGACATTGCAGCGGACAAATCGGACCATTTTGACACTTTTTTGGGACCAATGGCATTTATACAGCGATTATTGCTATGAAGATGCACTAATTACTGTGTAAATGCCATTGGGGTTAACCTGCAGGGGGGCGCTCTAAGGGGTTAACTGTGTTCCCTGTGTGTGTTCTAACTGTAAGGGGGCTGGGAGAGGAGAGTGATCGTGGCTCCCATATACAGGGAGCCTGCAATCACATCCCTTCCCCCTCTGTCAGAACGGAGATCCGGGTTTACTTACACGGACCCCCGTTCTGTGACTCCGGGGGGGTGATCGCGGGTAACCGGCGGACATTGAGTCCGCCCTACACGCTCCCTGCCCCCCCGGAACACAGTGGGCATGCGAGCACACGCGCACTCACAGTGTGCGATCTCGCAGCCGGCGATTTGCAATATCGAACCAAGTTGCCGCTGTCAAGCCATGGCGGGCGGTCGGCAACTGGTTAATATCCACTGGGGCCCCTTAACGCTATATTTTCTGCAAAAGGGAAACCTAGCCCTTTAGGCTCAGTTCACACTACGGTCAACTGAAAATTGCGCGACTTATGCAGGACATACCCGGGTCGAATTCCGAACTCATTTTCTTGTGAAAATCAGAAATTTTGTGCGTTTTGTGATCCGATGGCACCACCACCGATTTCAAAATTCGACCAACCAAGCCTTCATGGTGCCACAGAAAAGAATTTTCATGGCCAGGAATCTTCTTTTCTTCCCGGGAATTTTCCTTTCTTGCGCTCATTTCTTTTTCGATTATATTTCTTGCACAATTCTCCCATCATTTATTAGAAAATCGTTTATTTTTCAAAAAATTTCATCAAAATTCGATGGCCGCGTGAAAATCAGCCATTGCTGTGGCCCACTAATGGTGCGAAATTCGAATGAAAATTCTTAATTATGAATTTCGAAAAGAAAGTTCTTTCCGGCTGGGTTCACGCGGGTTTGACCGCATCCAATTTGCATGTCAGGAGATTGTGACCGGCTCTCCATGAAGCCCGTTCCCACAGCTCCAGAGTGGCTCTGAATTGCATAGAGGTCCTGTCCTGTCCCGGGAATTTTCCTTTCTTGCGCTCATTTCTTTTTCGATTATATTTCTTGCACAATTCTCCCATCATTTATTAGAAAATCGTTTATTTTTCAAAAAATTTCATCAAAATTCGATGGCCGCGTGAAAATCAGCCATTGCTGTGGCACACTAATGGTGCGAAATTCGAATGAAAATTCTTAATTATGAATTTCGAAAAGAAAGTTCTTTCCGGCTGGGTTCACGCGGGTTTGACCGCATCCAATTTGCATGTCAGGAGATTGTGACCGGCTCTCCATGAAGCCCGTTCCCACAGCTCCAGAGTGGCTCTGAATTGCATAGAGGTCCTGTGCATCTTTTGGTCCGAAATTCAGCCAAGCATTCGGACTGAAATTGGCCCTGAAGAGGTGAACAGGGAGGCCCCTGCTGTGAGCCGCTCCGTGCCGCGGTGTGAACCCAGCCTTAGAATTCGACCCTTGTATGGCAGGCTTTACGGCGTGACTTTGCCAGGAGACTTCCTGAATTGCCGGCAACTTGAGTACTTTGATGCGACTTTGAAGCGACTTTCAGGGAATGACATCGGTAATCTTCCTGTAATATCGGATCCAAATCCCCTCAATATAGATGGAGATCCGATTCGGAGGCGACTTCCATTTGCCGACCGCCCGCCGTGGATTGACGGCAGCAACATGGTTTGATATCGCGAATCGCCGTCACCAGCGAGATCACGCATTGTGGGCGCGCTTGCGCTCTCACTGTGTTACGGGGGGGGCCAGAGAGCGAGTAGGGCGGACTCGATGTCCGCCGGCTACCTGCGATCGCTCCCCTGCAATGACAGAACGGGGACCACCAAGCGGATCCCCGTTCTGTCAGTGGGGAAGGAATGTGATCGTAGGTTTCCTGTATATGGGAGCCACGATCTCTCTCCTCCTCCACTCAGCCCAGCCCCCACACAGTTAGTAACACCTCCCAAGGAACACAGTTAACCCTTTGAGCGCCCCCTAGTGTTAACCCCTTCCCTGCCAGTGACATTTATACAGTAATCAGTACATTTTGCCAATGTTCGCAAAAAAGTGTCAAAAGTGTCCGACATGTCCGCCGCAATGTCACAGTCCCGCTAAAAATCACAGATCGCCGCCATTACTACTTAAAAAGAAAAACGCCATCAATTAATTCTCATTGTTCATAAATGCGCAACTTTTGTGCAAACCAATCAATAAACGCAGATTGCAATTTTTTTTACCAAAAATATGAGGAAGGATATAAAATCGGCCAAAACTGATGAATACATTTTTTTTTTTTGGATATGTATTTTAGAAAAAAGTACGAAATATTGTTTTTTTTGCAAAATGGTCGCTCTCTGTTTGTTCATAGCGTAAAAAATAAAGACCGCAGGGGGGATCAAATACCACCAAAAGAAAGCTCTATTTGTGGGGAAAAAAGGACATAAATTTTGTTTGGGTACAACGTCGCACGACCGCGCAATTGTCTGTTAAAGTGACGCAGTGCCGAATCGCAAAAAGTGCTCTGGGCCTAAAGGGGGAAATCCTTCCGGGGCTGAAGTGGTTAAAGTCCCATTATGGACCGAGTGTGGTTTTATTCACCATTCTGTCATTTATGGGAATTTGAAAGAAAAAAAAAAATGTAAGAAACAGAATATTTTAAATAAAAACTTTATTGATAAAAAAAAAAAAAAATAATCAAAAAAGGATTGAATAGCGCACATTATATGTCCAGCTCATACCTCAGTAATATTTATCATGATTATCAAAGGCTTCAGGAAAACAATACAAGACGGATGGTCTGCGATCCCTCCTGAATTTTGGATGTTTTTTCCAATATGGAGAAGTCAAGTCAAGGTGTTGGGATCACCCAAGGGTTTCAGCAACAGAGCCTGGAACTATCTAAGGCTGATCTGGTTGTTAGAATTTTTGAGAGTTGCAGAAGCTAACAGGTGACTTCATCAGGGCTGCTGATAGAACTCATGGGGCCTTCCCCATGCCCTCTGCATCCTGAAGCGATCCCCCGTACCCTGCAGCAGCAGCCGGCGAGAGGGAGAAGAAGAAGCCATTATTGCTACTGGAGAAGCACCTGGGGAGGGGGGGGGGTCCAGCAGCAGGGAAAGGATATTGTCTACAGGAGGTGTGAT
>BLSH010116141.1:379099-399602 GCA_018402905.1 Glandirana rugosa
CGATGTAGTCCACAGAGCTGGTGGAGACACCTGATGTAAGGGGGGCTCTGGTGGAGACACCTGATGTAAGGGGGGCTCTGGTGGAGACACCTGATGTAAGGGGGGCTCTGGTTGAGACACCTGATGTAGCCTGGTTCTATTTTCTTTTACTTGAAAAATGGATGTGATTAACTTACTTTTACGTTATATTAGACAGCAATTTGGACTTCAGCTGGAAGAAAATTTTATCAACTGGGCCTCTGAAATTCAGTTTATTACCCTGTTCTAGGTAGATATTTTTGTGTTGCAGGAATGTGCACAATATTGTGTGCATTCCTGCAATGCACAAAAACACACAGCCCTTTTTCAGGTGTGCAGTGGTGCAGTCTTAATGGCACTACCACACCTCTTGCTTTTGTGCTCATTCACCTGCGGCAAAACGCATGGTAACAAAATACCTTGCTTTTTTGGTGCAGCACAGTTTTAAAAAAAGGTTATATAGATTTTACTATTTGTATTACATTTTGTTTTCTATTTGTTTTGTATACTACAAAAAAATTCAGCGTGCTGATAAAGTGTTCGGGTTTGGCTTGATGAAAAGGTGGCAACCCTACATGCAGAGCACAGACCACACACACACACTATGCAGAGCACAGACCGCGCACACACCTCGCAGTGCAGGTTTAAACAGTTTTGAATTTACATACAGCACATTACATATATCTACAGAGTGACCCCATTCACATGATGTACTTTATCAAATCCACAGTGAGTGCTGGGACCCCCTTCTCTCATAATAAGAACACATTATTACCTCCTCCTCCTTGGGCACACACTTTCCAGCTAAACAAACACTCCCAAAGGATTCTTGAGCCAAAATCCTTCCTTCTTCCTCCATTTCTGGTCTACAACAAAATGGCTGCCCCCCTTGCACTGGGGACACTGTCTCATTTTTTAGAGCAAGATGTCTCCCTCTACTGGTGACTCTGGAATAAACAACTCCCTGTCACTGTCTATCACTATGACAACCAGGAAGCAGCTGGATGGGGAGCACAGGATGGAAGTGTTTCAGTGTCCCCATCATGGAGATTCACCCCTCTATTTGTCCTGTTTACCGTTATCACCAAAAGCGAAAAAGAAAAGCCCAAATTTTGTGTGGTCACCAGAACAGGGATAGAGGGGAAATCATCCAATGTGGCAAAAAAAACATATAACCATCCCTTACTCTAGAGGTGTCAAACTGGCGGCCCTCCAGCTGTTGCGAAACTACAAGTCCCATCATGCCTCTGCCTGTGGGAGTCATGCTTGTAATTGTGAGCCTTGCAATGCCTCATGGGATTTGTAGTTCCACAACAGCTGGAGGGCCATCAGTGCTTACTCCATCCAAAATGGAAACATTGTTTTGTCTTTATATCTTCTTGAATTACATGTTTCAAAAAGGTGTAGGTAAAATAGCAGAAGATGTACAACAAGGCTGAAGTGTTAAAGAGGAAGTAAAGCCTGATGGGTTTTACTTCCTCTTTAGTAACCTGCAAAGTAAAAGCAAAATGGGCTAGTATGCATCGCATACTAGCCCATTATGTGCCACTTACCTGCAATCGCCAGCCACGCTGTCCCCTGTGCAGGCCGCATCCATCTTCTGGGGCCGCGGACTCCGCCTCTGTGACTGGCCAGAGTCGCGTGCCGTCAATCGCGGCCACGATCTTAATGAAGAAACGGCACATCGGTCCATTTCTTCACAGCGCACGTGGCAATCACATCGGCACAAGCGTATACAGAGAATATCTCTTAATCCATGCAAGTGTAGGAGATATTTTCGGTATCTACCGCTAAGCCTTATTATAGGCTTATGTCAGGAATCGTCACAAAGAATTCGGGGCAGAATGCCCATTCCTGTGCACAGGTGCGCGCGGCGGCTCGCTCGTAACAGTCTCGGCACCTAGACATGCTATTTAAACTGGACAGCAGCATGCAGCCGGTGCTGTCCGTTTTACAGCATTACCCGTGTACCCAGCGTTGAGTTTATCTGAGTTTCCTGTTCCTGTGATCCCGGCCTGACTCCTGTTTCCTGCTTTGCCTTCCGCCTGCACTGACCCCAGCTTGTCTATGACCACTCTTCTGTCTGATCCCTGTGTACCACGCTGCCAGCTTGTTGATGACCCTGCTTGTACCCAACTATTCTCTTGCCTGCGCCACCTGTACCACGCTGCCCGCCTGTTGCCAACCTGGACTCAACCACTACGCTATCATCCAAGCACGAGCCTAGGAGGAACCCTCTGCATTTGCACAAGTGACCCATCCAAGCCCTCGTGCCTCCCTGCACTCTCAAACTCCCTGTCTGCACTACAAGGGAAGGGGTTCCAGAATCCGGGTCTTAAGAGAGGTTGCTCGCTGCATAAGTCAGACTTCACCACCAGGTGTGTGACAGCTTACCTGTAGGTTAGTGGTTTACAACCACTTTAACATATTGAACAACTGCAGTTATATTGTTCGCCACAAGGTGGCAATGTCCTGTACAAAGGCTGGAATGCAAACACAGGAAGTGATATAAGGACTAGACAGGAAGTGATGTCAGGTATAAAAAAGGAAGTTACGCGAGACAAGAGTTGGGGGGAATTAGAGAGAAGACATTGCTGGAACTGGCAGCAGAGGAGGTAATACGATCTTATTTTATATTTACAACCCAGTAATCCCCCCGTCATGTCCGTCCTCTTCCTCCATAGTCACTGTGATGTCTTTTTACTGGGCACAGGGGGGACGAGGATAATCAGAGTAATCCAAAGTTTGTAGACACATAGGAGATAGAACTGGTGATCGGTGAAGAGAATAAATACATTTATCAAGGTTAGAATCTTGTATGATGTTTGATGCATGTGGCCTACAATGTTACCGTAAGTCGGGATGCGATTCAGGTGTGAACAGAAAGTTCGTAGTGTAGGAAGGGGTTGGACGATGGGGAAAAGTTGTCTCCATCATTGCTCCGCAGCTTGGGGGGTTCTGAAACTCCAAAATTGGAGGTTCCCGTGTTTCATCTGCACCAGGTTGATGGAATTTCAGGCTATAGATATCTTGAAATATTCTCAAAGTTTCATCATTCCCCTACCTATATCTAAGCTGGTCTTACACCCTTCATATAGCTTCCACCTATCCATGTGCCCAGACTTCCGTATATTTAATCGAACTAAACCCTCAAAATTCCATTACAAGTCGCATAAAGTATCCATTATTGCTAAATTTCCTTGAATGAGTTTGTTCACCACGATAAGTCTAGCAGGCCATGCCACCATGATGTCCACTAAAGCTGGCACCATCTTGACTCAGTTTCAGAACTGTACTTCCTCGTTGTTAGGAACCTCTTACTGCTGATGTCACTACTAAGTTCTACTGGATGAATTCAACCCATGTATCAGATAATTAGCTGCCATGGTGCTGGTGACGTTAAGACATATGGTACAACCTTTCTCCATGGAACTAGCAAGAGCTCTTGCCAGGATGTGGGAGGCAGGACTGATGTCACCCCGGTACCACATTGAACAAATCCTGGCACTTGATGAAAGCCAAAAATTTAGCAGCAATTGAGCACATGCCACTGAATTGCTCATTTCCTATCGTCCTTATGTAAGATGGGCTTTTGAATGGGACAGTCTTTAATTGGCGAGTTTAGTTTCGCTTTAACAGCGTTACCTCCAGACCCACTCAACCTAACCTATCAGGGATTGGATCACCAGATATATATTCAGGACTTTAATAGTAACTCTGGGATAACCCCACTGGACAACCAACAGTGGTAAATATCATTTTAGTACAAAGCTTTGAGGTCCTACGCTAGAGAAGACTTTGCTTGAACAGTTTTGTACAGCCTGCCCACACCATATAAAACCAATAAGTAGAAAAGCAGACGTGGCGTAGGCACGGCCAACCTATGAATAAATATACATGACTTTCAGGTGGGTTTTCAGAGTGTGACCCTCTCATAGCTTCGGTAGTAACTTCCTGTTGGCACTCTGTTAATGTTAAGATGTCTCGTTTCAGGGATGTTTTCAGGTGGCTGAAAACATTTTTATGATGACCATTTTGCCTTCATAGAGGTTTTCTAGGCTTCTGAAATATGGCTTCCAGAAGAGCGTCATATAATGTGTTCCTGTGATTATGACCAGAAGACCTCATTATTGGCATGATAGGACTGATACAGCTGTGAGAAGAACAGATGTGGGGAGCTTCTGGTGTGGTAGAACAGTTTGGGAAGAGTATGGAGATATTATTCTTGCTGGTAAAGTCCAGATAATTATCAGTTTATTATCCCTCTACAGAGAGGAGTGCCGTCTACAGATCACATGACCACATCAATGACGATGGACAAGGACTGGGATCACGTGATTAAAAGATTATTAAACCTTACTCTGGAGATCATCTGTGTGCTGCTTGGAGAGGTGAGAAGGATTTTGAGAGGTCACATGACATCACTCTTATTTCTATTAATAAAACACAGACCTGACCGGAGTGGTGAGGAGGATTCTGGGAGATCACATGACATCACTCTTATCTCTATTAATAAAACACAGACCTGACCAGAGAGGTGAGGAGGATTCTGTAAGGTCACATGACATCACTCTTATCTCTATTAATAAAACACAGACCTGACCGGAGAGGTGAGGAGGATTCTGGGAAGTCACATGACATCACTCTTATCTCTAGTAATAAAACACAGACCTGACCGGAGAGGTGAGGAGGATTCTGGGAAGTCACATGACATCACTCTTATCTCTATTAATAAAACACAGACCTGACCGGAGAGGTGAGGAGGATTCTGGGAAGTCACATGACCTCACTCTTATCTCTATTAATAAAACACAGACCTGACCGGAGAAGTGAGGAGGATTCTGGGAAGTCACATGACCTCACTCTTATCTCTATTAATAAAACACAGACCTGACTGGAGAGGTGAGGAGGATTCTGGGAAGTCACATGACCTCACTCTTATCTCTATTAATAAAACACAGACCTGACCGGAGAAGTGAGGAGGATTCTGGGAGGGTCATACAACATCATTGATAGCTTTTTAATACAGACTTGTTCCCCTATGTAGCCTGGAGACCAATTGATTCCTCCACCTCCTGACCTGCCACCTGAGAAAAACCATAAGAAGAAGATTCTAGAAGTCACCAACAAGATTTTTGGCCTACTGACAGGAGAGGTGAGTGGTGCTGGGAATTCTGGGACATTATCCAGTAACAGACAAGGGATGTGTCTGGATGGTGACTGTATCATTGTGTGTGTCAGGTTCCTATAAGGTGTCAGGATGTCACTGTCTATTTCTCCATGGAGGAGTGGGAGTATTTAGAAGGACACAAGGATCTCTACAAAGACGTCATGAGGGACAATCAGCCGCCCCTCACATCACCAGGTAAGAGGAGACTTTATTGTAAAGGAGAGAGCAGTACGGAGGGTCCACCTAGATGCCCCATCATCTGATAAACACATAGAAACAATGTATTCAGTCAGTGTGTGTTTCCTACAGATGGATCCAGTAATGGGAACCCACCAGAGAGATGTCCCCGTCCTCTGTATTCCCGGGATTCCACACAGGAAGATCACACCATCCCTCACCATCATCAGGCAGATGAATCTAGTAATGGGAACCCACCAGAGAGATGTCCCCATCCCCTGTATTCCCAGGATTCCATACAGGAAGATCACATCTCTCTTAAGGCTAAAGAGGAGATAAAAGAGGAGGAGTTTGATGTAATGGGGGACTTTTTGGAAGGACAAAGAGACCCCTTTAAGGAGGTCATGATGGAGCCATTCAGTGATACAAACCCACCAGAGAGATGTCCCCATCTTCTGTATTCCCGGGATTCCATACAGGAAGCTCATGAGATCCCTCACCATGATCAGGTATAAGGAAACAAACTAAAGTAACTCCAACGTGGGTAATAGTATTTTTCTAGGAAGTCTCAGCTTTTTAATAATGTTCTTTTTATCATTTTATGGGTCAAGGCTGAAGAACAGATTCAAGTGAAAACTGATTTTAAGAAGATATTAAAGACACATGTGGGAGCTGATAAGACATATGGAAATGATGACATTATGGAGGTGACATTAAAAGAGGAGGAATCTTCTCTACATATCAACACAGGTAATCAATGCCAAAAATAAAAAAACAATGCACATTTACATTTTCCTTCTACAAGTTAAGGCATGCAGGCCAACTAAACGTGATGGAGACTCTGTACACTTTCTCCTCATTGGGTAAGATGAGACGCCATAGTGAGATGAAGGTGGGTTCATCTCGTGGTGTGGTGTGGTGTGTGGACACCATGGCCCCATGTGCCATGCTTGCTTTTGTTGAGTTGTACACTTTATCTGTTGGCTATTCTCCAGAGCTCTTTGAAATCTGTTGACTTATTAGACCAACTACTGCACCACCATATATGGTCCTTCACTGCACAACATTAAAAACAAGAATGTACCCATTGGAACGTGCAACGTTTTATATATTAGTTATGAAACTGAAGCTGAAAGTGATTTGGTATGTGTAATAATTAGGGATGCATATTTCAGCCACCAAAAATTATCAGCCGAAAAATAGGGTTATCAGCGTTTTGCTGGTAGAAAAAAAAGGTGCCGATAATGGCATGCTGCGTCCTATTGACTTCAATGCAAAATCGTGTCCCATTGACTTCAATGCAAAAACTACCCTATTGACTTCAGTGGAAAATTGCATCCCATTGACTTCAAAGCAAAATCACGCCCTAATGATTTCAATGCAAAAATCGGAAAAATTGCGTCCCATCAATGCAAAATCGCAGGGATGCACTGATATTTCAGCTGTCGATAATCATCAGCCGAAAATAGGATTATCGGCATCTTGCTGATAGAAAAAAAGGTGCCGATAATGGCATGCTGCGTCCATTTGGCTTCAATGCAAACTCGCGTCCCGTTGACTTTAACCACTTCACCCCCGGAAGGATTTCCCATGTTAGGACCAGAGCACTTTTTGTGATTCAGCACTGCGTCTAGTTAACGGACAATTGCGCGGTCGTGCAACGTTGTACCCAAACTAAATTTGCGTCCTTTTTTCCCACAAATAGAGCTTTCTTTTGGTGGTATTTGATCAACTCTGCTTCATTTATGATCACCGCTATAAACAAAAAAAGAGCGACAATTTTTTTCATCAGTTTCGATTTATATTCTTCCTCATATTTTTGGTAAAGAAAAAAAAAATCGCAAATCTGCGTTTATTGATTGGTTTGTGCAAAAGTTGCCGCGTTTACGAATGATGAGAATTAATTTCTGGGGTTTTTATTTTTTAGTAGTAATGGCAGCGATCTGAGATTTTTAGCGGTACTGCGATTATTGCGGCGGACATGTCGGACCATTTTGCCATTTTTTTTGGGACCATTGGCATTTATACAGCGACCAGTGCTATGAAAATCCACTGATTACTGTGTAAATAACATTGGCAGTGAAGGAGTTAACCTGGAGGGGGCGCTCTAAGGGTTAACTGTGTTCCCTCAGTGTGTTCTAACTGTATGGGGGCTGGGCTGGGAGGGGGAGGGGAGTGATCAGGGCTTCCATTTACAGGAAGCCTGTGATCACAGCCCTTCCCCCTCTAACAGAACGGAGATCCGTGTTTTACATACACAGACCTCTGTTCTCTCACTGCGGGGGGCCATGGCGGGTAGCCGGCCACGATTGAGTCCGCCCTACCCTCTCCCTGGTCCCCCCGGAACACAGTGAGCGAGCCTCCGGCGGCGCACGCACTCACAATACTAGTTATCGCAGCCGCTATCAGGTGACGTCGGTTTGCGATAACGAGCCACTGTGTCGCTGTCACGCTGCGGCTGGCAAGTGGTTAATGCAAAAACACCCCCTATTAACTTGAGTGGAAAATTGCATCCCATTGACTTCAATGCAAAATAGCAGGGATGCACGGCCAAGTGCTTCCTGAATTTTAAGTTTCGGCACTAGAATTTTCATTTCGGCGTACCACTAGTAATAATATTATAAAATATAAGAATAAAACTTAAATATTGATGCCTTTCCGCCAGGGAATCTCACCCGCTTCTATTGTGGCTCGGCACAGATGATCAAATTCAGCCCTGAGACGAGACAGACTATTCAAAGTTTTGACTGTAGTATATAGGGTAGCATTTGGCCAATTACAAACTCTGAATAGCAGTATTACATTTTAGGGAGATAGCCCATCCTGGTCAGTTTACAATGACATTCCTATAGCAATAGGTCATCTAAGGCAACCAGGCATAGAATTGGTTCTTAGATATTGTGAGTCAATAATACTAGGAAATCTCAAATTTCTCCATCAATGGTAGACGGTCGTAAATGAAAGATTCCATCTCCTGGGTAAGACTCTGGACCTGCAGTTCCTGGGAAAATAACCACATCAAAGCACCACAAGACATGCTGCAGCGCTGATGATGATTACATCCACTTGCTGCCCAAGGGATGTATGGCCACATTGTAACCTAATAGTGACCTGACCACAGAATGAGGACAACATCTGCTGGATGATATCAGGGAGGAGGGAACATGGTGGAAATGAGGATAGGATGGATGACACTTAAGGGGGTTGTGAAGGCACCAGATTGAGGGATGGGGATGTAGGAGTGCCTTGCATGGGTGAATTATAAAAAGGAGTGAGCAGGTTACTTTAATCAAAATCCATTTATTTTCAACAGATGAATGTAATTCCCAGGTGACCTCGGAGGGACTTCTTTTTTCATTTCAAAACCATGATGCAGAAGATAACAGCAATGATCAATGTTCTCCTGGGGCAAACCACTCTGTTCAAAATGTATCCCTTGGTGTGGCTAGATCAACAGATTTTTCTAATCCTGAGGAATGTTCTGATAAATCACAAACTATTCTTACAATCATGCCTCAAAGATCTAACCTTACAGAAGGACCACTAAATCCATCTGGTCCTGAGGAACCCTCTTGTGATACATCACAAATGTTTATCCCAATGATGTCCTCAAGATCTCACATTACACAGAGGCCCCAAGGTCCATCTGATACTGAGAAACCCTTTTGTGATCCATCACAAACGTATATCTCAGTTATGTCTTCAAGAGCTCACGTTACACAGAGACCCTTAATACCATCTGGTCCTAAGGAACCCTCTTGTGATACATCACAAACGTTTACCTCAATTATGCCTTCAAGATCTCACGTTACACCGAGACCCTTATTTCCATCCGGTCCTGGGGAACCCTCTTCTGATACATCACAAACGTTTGCCTCGATGTCTTCAAGATCTCATGCTACACAGAGACCCTTGGGTACATCTGGTCCTGAGGAACCCTTTTGTGATCCATCACAAACCTTTACCTCAATTATGTCTTCAAAATCTCATGTTTCACAGAGACCATTAATTCCATCTGGTCCTGAGGAACCCTCTTGTGATCCATCACAAATGTTTACCTCAATTATGTTGTCGAGATCTCACATTATACAAGGAACCCCAAGTCCATCTGATCCTGAGGAACCCTCTTCTGATAAGTCCCGTACTGTTAGACATGAAGGTGAGAAGATATTTCAATGTGCAGAATGTAATAAGTGTTTTAGAGAAAGTGACGACCTTCTTTTACATCAGCGCGTGCACTTCAGTGAGCATCCTTTTCCATGCCTGGAAGGTCATGAATGTTTTGAGTGGAAGCCAGACCTCGTCAGTCACCAAGAGTTTCACTCCAGCAACCAGGGTTTTTCATGTACGGAGTGCGGAATATCATTCAAACACGGTCCAGAACTCGTCAAACATTTCAGAAGCCACGCAAAAGAGAGGCCCTTCCTGTGTTTTGAATGTGGCAAGTGTTTTAAACAAAACACCCATCTACAGAGACATATTAAGGTCCACACGGGTGAGACTCCATTCTCATGTTCAGAGTGCGGCAAAGGATTTCCAGTGAAAGGGGCGCTCGTCTCGCACCAGTGGATGCACACCGGTGAAAAGTTATTTGTATGTAAGGAGTGCGGGAAAGGCTTTACCCGCAAAGACAAGTATATCTTACATCAGATGACCCACACAGGTGAAATGCCGTATCTCTGCCCACAGTGTGGGAGAGGTTTCACAGAGAAAAATAAGCTAAGCAGACACCAGCTGACACATACAGGTGAGCGTCCCTTTATATGTAAGGAATGCGGCAAGAGCTTCGCGCAGAGGTTCGGTCTCGATCGACATCGCAGGCTTCACATGGACGTTAGTTAATTTTAATTTTAACAGTCTGGTTAGTGGTTTAAGATCAGAAACTTTATAAACTTTGAATAATTGGTGTATAACGAGGTCCTTCGGTGAGTTTGGTGCTCAAGATGATTCAAACCAAACTGAGAACTGGGTAAATGCCAAAAGGATCACACCAGCGAAGAGCACCATATGAGTTTTGAATGCAGCATATGGTTATTTGAATGAATATTTGAAACTGTCCAACCCAGCATCGGAGAAGGACTCCTTATACTTATATGGTTGTTCCTGAACACCGTGCATCAACCTTTGGCAGTACATCGAAAGTGATATTTTGGCTATAAATTAAATCTGAGGGACTGAGTCACCCACTAGCTTCTTAAATATCTTAGAGTCTTCAGTGGAGAGGGTGTCTTCTCCATTGGTGTTTTTTATCCTGTTATTTTTCCCATTTGTTTAGCTCTTCTTTTACAACAACCTTAGAGTTTTTACACATTTTCAACCCACTATGGGGTGCTCGACTATTCTACCACCAGCATTGGGGTGTTCCCATATTTTTCTACACCCAACTTGGAGTGCTTCTATGCATTTCCAACCCCCCCTGGTTTGCATGTTTGTCCAACCACTTAAGGTGCTGACCTTGTGCTGCCCACATATTTTTCAGGCCTTGGGATGTTCTTGGGGAGCTCAGGAGCAAAGGTTTCACCATCTAAGTCCACTATATAGACTATATCTCTCCCACTAAATGTTTTTGTTTTTCTAATCACCTGAAGGTGTGCCCATGTTTTTCCACCCACCTTGAGGTGCTTCCATGTTTTTCCTACCCTTTTTGGAATGTTCTTACATCTTTCCAAGCACCCTGAGATGAACTTGGGGTTTTCCATTCATGTTAAGGTACCCCCACTTTTTTTCTATTATTCCCCTTGGGGTTTCTAACATGCCTTTTTCCAGCCAACTTGAAGTGCTTATGTGTTTTTTCTACGCATCTTGGTGTGCTCCTACGTTTTTCCAAACCCCCTGGGATGAAGTCATGTTTTTCCAACCACCTTAAGGTGAGTCTATGTTTTTTTCCATCCACCTTGAAGTCTTTCCACATTTTTTTTTTTCTACCCACTTTGGAATGCTCTTACACTTTTCCAAGCCCCCTGGGATGAACTCATGTTTTTTCATCTATATTAAGGTGCCCCCACTTTTCTTTTATTCCCCTTGGGGTTTTTAACATGCTTTTTTTCCAGCCAAATTGGGATGCTTACATATTTTTTCTACCCATCTTGGAGTGCTCCTACATTTTTCCAAATATCCTGGGGCAAAGTCATGTTTTTTCAAACACCTTAAGGGGCAGCAATGTTTTTCCACCCACCCTGAGGTGCTTCCACATTTTTTTTTCTACCCAGTTTGGAGTGCTCTTGGGCTTTTCCAAGCCCCCTGGGATGAACTTGTATTTTTCCATCCACCTTAAGGTGCCTCCACTTTTTTTTATTCCCCTTGGGTTTTTCAACATGCCTTTTTCCAGACAACTTGGGCTGCTTACATGGTTTGTGTACCCTCTTTGGAGTGCTCTTATGCTTTTAGCTGCCCCCTGGGATGAACTTCTGTTTTTCCAACCACTTTTCCACCTACCTTGTACATTTTTTTCTACCCACTTTGCAGTGCTGTTATATTTTTCTAAGCCCCCTGAGATGAACTCCTGTTTTTGGTCCACCTTAAGGTGCCCCCACTTTTTTCCCCTTGAGGCTTCTAGCATGCTTTTTTCCCAGCCAACTTACACAAGGTGTACACGGTTTTTCAACCCAACTTGGAGTGCTTCTATGTTTTTCTAAGCCCCCTGGGGTGAGCTTATGTTTTTCCAACTACCTTAAGGTGCTCCCATGTTTTTTCCACCCACCTTGGGTGCGTCCAGGTTTTTTCTACCCACTTTAGAGTGCTCTTACTCTTTTCCAAGCCCCCTGTGATGAACTCCTGGTTTTCCATCCACCTTAGGGTGGCACCACTTTTCTTTTATTCCCCTTGGGGTTTCTAACATGCTTTTTTTCCTGCCAACTTCGGGTACTTACTGTTTTTCTACTTGTCTTGGAGCGCTCCTGCGTTCAGCCCCCTGGGAAGAGCTCATGTTTTTCCAACCATCGTAAGATGCTCCCATGTTTTTTCTACCCACCTTGAGATGCTTCCATATTTTTTTCCAAGCCTCCTGGGGTGAAGTCATTTTGTTTCAACCACCCTAAGATTCCCCTATGTTTTTTACACCCACCCTGAGTTGCTTTCACGTTTTTTTTCTACCCACTTTGGAGTGCTCTTACGCTTTTCCAAACACCTTGGGGTGACAATGTTTTTCCAACCACTTTAAGATGCTCCCATGTTTTTTTAACCAACCTCGAGATGCTTCCATGTTTTTTTCCCAACCACTTTGGAGTGCTCCTACGCTTTTCCAAGCCCCCTGGGCAGCAGTCATGTTTTTCCAACCACCTTAAGGTGCTCCAATGTTTTTTTTCACCCACCTTGAGGTGCTTCCGCATTTTTTTTCCTACCCACTTTGGAGTGCTCCTACGCTTTTCCAAGCCCCTTGGGATGAACTCATGTTTTGCCATCCACCTTAAGGTGCTCCCACTTTTTTTATTTAACTTGGGGTTTCTAACATCCTTTTTCCAGCCATTTTTGGATGCTCACATGGTTTTCTCACCTTGGAATGGTCTTCAAGAGCTCAAGAGCAAAGGTCTCACCATGGAAGTCCCCAAGAGATACAAAGTACCCGTTATGTGGACTGATACTTTACTACTTCTCAGTGCACTCCTCAAACTAAACAAGAGGAGGAGAGGACCCTTGCCGAAAGATCTACCAATCTAAGACGTGGAGGAGATGTAAGAAGATGTAGCGGAGGTTGACAAGCTTCAAAGGGGGCAATTTTTCTATACAAAATAGTTGACAGTTTATTCTGCATTTTATAAATAGAAATCTTTTTTACAATCCATTTTACAGTATATATATATATATATATATATTTTTCAATAAATATGATCAGAAACAATCACCTTGGTGTATATATTCTTAGCAACGAGTGTAGAATGTGTGAATGTATAAAAACATGGCGGCAGCCATATTTGTTTAGCAGATCAAAATAATCAAAATACGGTACAGCAAACAGAATGTTACCACAACAATCACTGGGTCTCTATACTCCTCTATGCAATAAGGGCAGATCATGGCTGGTGGAAAGGCTGTACAAAGCTTTCTGACAGCACCCTTCCTCAATGCTGATGCAAGCAGTGGGATGGTTCTTGGGAGGAGATATGCAAATATCAAAATGCTTTAAACGGGATGGTGTCAATCTAGAGGAGACCACCCTAGGTAATGCCTAAATGTGAGGCTGAACCTCAATGACTGAAAAAACGAAAATCCAATGAACGAAAGAGGTGAGCCAGGAAGAATCAGTCTGGGGAGGAAAGGGCTTGATGATAATGGACATCCTCCAGTCAAATGAGGCGGGCCCTATCTGACTTGCTGCAGCTTCTTATGCACACTGTGAGAAGCTCACAGTGTGCAGTGAAATCAGATTAAGCCATTTAATTCCAGGAAAGGAGCCAGTGCAAATGCGCAAGAGTGAAGGGAAGACCCTGCCCCAGCCAGCTTGGCACCACCCTCTAGCCTTTTTTTATTTTAATGAGGCTGCCCATCATGTTAAAGTGCCAATTTGAAGTTACACAATAAAAGGGGCAAGTTTATCTTTTACTTTAGGCTGTGGACACGGGTCAGCATGGCTGGGGTGGGCAGGAGGGACGGGTGCCCTGGGAGCTGTTGTATCATCTAAGGTGCGGGGGCACCACCGGAAGATTGGTTGGAGGGGAAATTTGGGGGGCAGCAGGAGGTAAAAATTGTTCTAGGAGGGAAAATTTGGGGAGGGATTGCTAGGAGTGGGGAAGAGGATTTTAGCTAGGAGGAGGGATATGGGGGGGGGGTTTGTGCTAGAAAAGGTAATATGGTGGGGGGAGGGGGATTTGTGGGAAGGAATTTGTAGGCTTGTGCATGGCCAAAAAATTTTGTTTGTTTTTGTTCCGTTTGTTTTTTTATTTTTTCGGGAATTCGAAAAATTCGGAAATTCGGACATTCGAAATTTCAGGATTCGAAATTGCCGAAATTCGATATTTGGAAATTCGGAAGTAAAAAATGCAAAAATTGGAAATTCGGAAATAAGAAAGAATATTTGAAATAATAACTAACTAATAAATACCTATGAAATTATAGGTATTGGAATGTCCTTGAAAATTTGGCTGTTAGTGATACATTTCTTATTTAAGTTCACTAACAACCAAATTTTCAAGGAGATTCCAATACCTATAATTGAATAGTTATTTATTAGTTAGTTATTATTTCAAATGTTCTTTCTTATTTTTGAATTTTCGGATTTCCAAATTGCGGAGTTTCGGCTTTTCCGATTACCGAATTTGCGGTATTCGGATTTTCGAATTTGCTGGTTTTCGGATTACCGAATTTTCGAATTGTTAAACAAATTTGGAACGAAGCAAATTGCACATGCCTAGGGATTTGTGCTAGTAGGGATGTTTGGGGGGCATCTGTGCTAGGAGGGGACATTTGTGGGGGGGGTGTGCTAGGATGGAGGATTGGGGGAGGGAAGTTTGTGCTGGGAGGGTGAATTTGGAGTGGGGAGGAGGGGATTTGTGCTCAGAGGGGAAATTTTAGGGGTAGAAGATTTGCGCTAGGAAGGGGGAATTTTTTCGGGGGGGGGGTTGGAATTGTGCTGGGAACATATATGGAATGAGAGGATTTAATCTGGGGGGGAAGGTGGGGGGAAGAGATTTGTGCTGGTAAGAGGGAAATGCAGCAGGGGGTGAATTTATCTTTAGGGGGTAAGCATGCAGATTAGTGCTCTTTTTTTTGGGGTGGGGGGGGGGAGAATTTTTGCAGGCACATAATGCTCCTACATCTTGGGAAAGGTGCAATTTGGCATGTTCGCCCTGGACTCTAGGTGACCTTGACCCGGCACTGCTGGTCAACATGGACACCCTGATGTTGGATAAGGAGACCTTGGTCCCAATCAATGTTCCGAATCACCCCAAACGTGTTCGGCAGGGTTGAGGCCGGACCTTCGTGTAGACCACTCAAGTTCCTCCACACCAATCTGGTCACGCCATGTCTTTGTGGAACCAGTTTGTACACAGGGGACAGTAATGCTGGACCGGAAAAGGACCTCGCCCAATTTGTTACAAGGTTGGAAGACCACATTTGTCCACACCAGGCCCCTTCACTGGAAACACCTGAAGTCCATGATTGGTAGGGGTGACCAAATACACTCACCGGTCACTTTATTAGGTACACTGGTTTAATTGCACAACACAAATTGCTAATCAGCCAATCACATGGCACCAACTTAATGCATTTAGGCATCTAGATGTGGTGAAGACGACTTTCTGAAGTTCAGACCGAGCATCAGAAAGGGGATTTAAGTGACTTTGAACTTGGCATGTTTGTTGGTGCCAGATGGGGCTGGTCTGAGTATTCAGATCAAAAACTGCTGATCTACTGTGATTTTCATGCACAACCATCTCTCGGGTTTACAGAGAATGGTCCAAAAAAGAGAAAATATCCAGTCATTGGCTGTTGTGTGGAGGAAAATGCCTTGTTGATGCCAGAGGAGAATGGGCAGACTGGTTCCAGGTGATAGAAAGACAACAGTAACTCAAATAACCACTCGTTACAACCAAGGTATGCAGAATACCATCTCTGAATGCACGACACATCCAACCTTGAAGCAGATGGGTTACAGCAGCAGAAGATCACTCCTGTTAGCTGAGAACAGGAAACTGAGGCTACAATTGGCACAGGATCACCAAAATTGGACAATAGAAGATTGGAAAAAACGTTGCCTGGTCTGATGAGTCTGGATTTCAGCTGCGATACTCAGATGGCGGGGTCAGAATTTGGCGCATGGATCCATCCTGCCTTGTATCACCGGTTCAGGCTGGTGGTGGTGTAATGGTGTGGGGGGGGGGTATTTTCTTGGCACACTTTGGGCCCCTTAGTACCAATTGAGCATTGTTTAAACACCACGGCCTACCTGAGTATTGTTGCTGACCATGTCCATCCCTTTATGACTGCAGTGTCCCCATCTTCTGATGGCTCCTTCCAGCAGGATAATGCACCATGTCACAAAGCTCCAATCATCTCACCACTGGACAATGAGGTCACTGCACTCCAATGGCCTCCACACTCCCCACATCTCATCCAGTAGAGACCCTTTGGGATGTGGTGAAACGGGCGATTGGCATCATGGATGTGCAGCCAACAAATCTGCAGCAACTGCGTGATGTTATCATGTCACTATGGAGCAAAAACTCTGAGGAACGTTTCCAACACCTTGTTGAATCTATGCCACCAAGAATGAAGGCAAAAGGGGGTCCAACCCGGGACTGGCAAGGTGGACCTAATAAAGCGGCCGGTGGGTGTATGTCTGGCCATATGACAATGGTCACAGTTCCGAATTTCTCCACAAGATGGCGATCTCACGTATAGCAGATAAAACGCGAACACGGAATGCGATGGAACGCAAACACAAAATTAGATGAGACCCAGAGACAGGAAGTGATGTTGGATACAGACAAGGAGAAAGGTGAGTCGGGAGGATGTAGAGAGGAGACATTGCTGGAATTGGCAGCAGAAGAGGTAATAAGATCTTATTTTATATTTACCCCCCGTCATGTCCGTCCTCTTACTCCATAGTCACTGTGATGTCTGCTGTCTCCAGCAGATACAGATACCCCTACAATATATGAATTTCTATTATTCCACTCTATAGCTCTGACACATACAGAGAACACTCTACTGTTCCAAAGAAGGACATCTTCCTTTCCTGTTCCAACCATTTGTTCCAGATTAGGGACTCTGATGACCAGACATCAAGCTTTTTCGGAAGGGAGCCGCCAATGACGGCCTTTGTATTTCTAAGTTTACTATAATAACTTCTGCGGTAGGGTATTTGCCTATCCAAGTAGGGTTGCCACCTCATCCCTTTAAAACCTAACACATATTAATTAGTGGCTGATTAACCACTTTCCGACCGTCAACCGCAGGTTGACAGCGACAAAGTGGCTCGACTTCGCAAACCGCCGTCATACGACGGCGGCTGCGAGATCGTGCACTGTGAGCGCGCGCACCGCCGGAGGCGCGCCCGCGCGCTCACTGTGTTGGGGGGGGCAGGGAGCGGGTGCGGTGGACTCGATCGCCGCCGGCTACCCGCAATGCCCCCCCGCACTGAAAGAATGGAGGTCCGTGTAAGTAAACACGGACCTCCGTTCTGTGAGAGGGGGAAGGGCGGTGATCACAGGCTTCCTGTATATGGAAGCTGTGATCACTTCCCTTCCCCTGCTAGGGCAGCCCACACACAGTTAGAACACGCCCAGGGAACATAGTTAACCCTTAAAGCGCCCCCTGCAGGTTAACCCCTTCACTGCCAATGGCATTTACACAGTAATCAGTGCATTTTTATAGCACTGATCGCTGTATAAATGCCAATGGTCCCAGAAAAGTGTCAAAATGGTCCGACATGTCTGCCCCAATATCGCAGTACCGCTAAAAATCGCAGATCGCCGCCATTACTAGTAAAAAAAAAATAAATAAATAAACACCCCAGAAATTAATTCTCATCATCCGTAAACGCGGCCACTTTTGCGCAAGCCAATTAATAAACGCCAATTGCGATTTTTTTTTTATCACAAATATGAGGAAGAATATAAATCGGCCAAAACCGATGAAAAAAATGTTTTTTTGTATTTTTTTTTTTGGATTTGTATTTTAGCAAAAAGTAAGAAATTTGGGTTTTTTTTAAAAATTGTCGCTCTTCTTTTGTTTATAGCGGCGATCAGAAATGATGCAGCGATGATCAAATATCAGCAAAAGAAAGCTCTATTTGTGGGAAAAAAAGGACGCAAATTTCATTTGGGTACGTCGCACGACCGCGCAATTGTCAGTTAAAGCGACGCAGTGCCGAATCGCAAAAAGTGCTCTGGTCCTAAAGTGTGAAATCCTTCCGGGGCTGAAGTGGTTAAGGTGTTAATTAAACTCCCTTATCTGCGTTAAATTAGCCTCAGAACCTGCGTACCATATGTGTCCGGGTGTAAAGGGATGAGGTGGCAACCCTAAATCCGTGGTCGGAGAATAGTGGCACTCTCCAATAAATCTGTTAATGGCCTCAGTTCTCAGGCAGACGGCATCCCGGTCCACCTGATTCAAGTTCCCTATGTGTCACGGGCCAGGGGCCCTCCCTTGTCAGAGCTTCTCTGAGGAGCTCCAACAACCAAAAGCCTAAGCATTCTGCGCCGGCTCTATCCCCTCCTCCTATAATGGTGGGGTGCCACATGCTGGGTTGCGTGGTCACCCTATTCATGCCTGGACAAGGAAGAGGAAGTGAAGAAATGGTGAGCCAATAGTCCAAACATATTAAGACCAGGCCTTCTCTGACAATTTTGGAAACGATTGGACTTCTTCCGGGGCGTGACGAAACCGGTCAGGCAATGGAATACTAACTGTCACCATGATCTTTAGGTTAGTACCGGTACTTTTATGGAGGTCTTATTTTAATTGCTGCAATGCCGATGCATGTAATACTTTTTACTGAATAAATATTGTAAAGGACTGTACACTATCGGCACCTCCTTCCCTTTATTCCAGTGTTCCTGGATGATTCCAGAAGACTGAGTGTGATACTGGAGAAGCCTTAGTGCAGGGTTTCTCAACCAGGGTTCCTCCAGAGGTTGCTAGGGGTTCCTTGAGCAATGGTCAATTTCTACATCTCAGATAAATTCCCAATGACATCATTGATCTTTTTAGCTATCTGTAAGGGGGTAAGTCTTCCCAATGACCACAAGTGTAAGGAGAATTCTTCTCATTGACCATCACACTAATGTATCATGAGTTGTAGATTTATAATTTTTAGCAGGAGTTCCCTGAGACCAGAGAATTATTTCAAGGGTTCCTCGGTGTGGAAAAGGTTGAGAAAGGCGGCCTTAGTGGGATACATACTATCTGGATGCAGGATTAATTTTGGGTGAAGACCTACATGCTCTTTTAACCTTCCATAATAGAGGGTCCCCACTTACTGGTAAGCATATATATAGGGGACAGACCAATCCATAGTTACAAACAGAACATTTGATAAATGAGGAGAGAGTGAGTTGCGGAGTAGTCCGTACATTTACAGGGGTTTGCCAAAGTCCTGCACCTTAACTCCCATGCTTTACTCTTAAGGGGAAACTCTCAGAGATTAAGTCTTTCAGCTGATATTCTAGATCAGTGGCCTCCAAACTGTGGCCCATGGGCTGAATCTGGCCCTTTGATTGCCTCTATCTGGCCCTTAGGCCACCATTCCTCCCACAAACACCAATAATGGGACACCATCCCCCCCCCCCCCCACAAATACCATAGATGAGGAAATATTCCTCCCACAAACAGCAATGACGGAGCACTATTCCCCCCACAAACACCAATGATGAGAACTATTCCTCCCACAAACATTAATAATGGGACACCATTCCCTCCACAAACATCATAGATGAGGCCCCATTCCTCCCACAAACACCATAGTGGGCGCCATTCCTCCCACAAACACCATAGATGAGGCACTACTCATCCCACAAACATCAATGATAGGGCACTATTCCTCCCACAAACATCAATGATAGGGCAATATTCCTCCCACAAGCATCAATGATGGGGCACTATTCCTCCCACAAACTTCAATGATAGGGCACCATTCCTCCCACAAACACCAATTATGGGACACTATTCCCTCCACAAACACCAATGATGAGGCACCATTCCTCCCACAAACACAATAGATGAGGCACTATTCAGCCCACAAACACTAATGATAGGAAGCTATTCCTCCCACAAACACCAATGATAGGGCACTATTCCTCGACACAAACACCAATGATGGGGAACTATTCCTCCCACAAACACCAATGATAGGGCACTATTCCTCGACACAACCAATGATAGGGCACTATTCCTCGACACAAACACCAATGATGGGGCACTATTCCTCCCACAAACACCAATGATAGGGCACTATTCCTCGACACAAACACCATTGATGGGGCACTATTCCTCCCACTGACACCATAGATGAGGCACCATTCCTCCCTCAAACACATGATGAGGCAGTATTCCTCCCACAAAGACCAATGATGGGCTCCTATTCTTCCCACAAACACCAATGATGAGGCACTATTCCTCCCACAAACACCAATGATGGGACACTATTCCTCCCACAAAGACCAATGATGAGGCACTATTCCTCCCACAAAGACCAATGAT
>BLSH010116141.1:425890-438250 GCA_018402905.1 Glandirana rugosa
GGAATTGAAGGTAGTGGTAGGATTGGAAGAGGCATCTGGAGACTAGTGGGTGGTGTAGGACAACAAGGAAAAATTGGAGGCGAAAGTGTAACTAGCAACGCAAAGGGATTTGAGTGTTTCACTGTACTTTATAATCAAAAGTGTATAATTTCTTATTGTCTTCTAGTATATTTGTTCATGTTAGAGTATATCAAAATCTCAAAAGTCTAGATCCGTCAGTCAAGGTGGATGGACTACTACCACTCCCTACCTCACTGGAAGGACACACCTTAGGGGCCTTATGTCTCCTACCCCTGTAGAGAGACAGAAACAATGTATTCAGTCAGTGTGTGTGTTTCCTACAGATGGATCCAGTAATGGGAACCCACCAGAGAGATGTCCCCATCCTCTGTATTCCGGGGATTCCACACAGGAAGGTCACTCCATCCCTCACCATCATCAGGTAGGTGGAACTGACTGCCTAGATCTGAAAACTCTAAAACTATATGAGATTGTACTTGTTTATATGATCTTCTGTTATTCTTTAATATGTGAAAACTAATATTTCATGTCACTTTGTGAGTTTAGGGAAACGCAACGATCAATGTGAAAGCGGAGGTTAAAAAGGAACAACAGGATGTGGTGGGTGATCAGAGGTCTACGGAGAAGGTTAGGATGGTGATGGAAGTTAAGGAAGAGGAACCTTCTCTAGATATCAGCACAGGTAAGTAATAGGCAATAAGTACGGGAAGGGTTATTGTTATCTTCCTTCAGGGGATATAAGCTATGCAAATCAAACATGACAGAGAATCAGCAGTCCTTTCACATCATTAGGTACACTGAGGATCACTTATACCTGGAAGAGCAGCAAACTAGATGTGCCTGTTTATTTAAAGCTAAACTCCAGTCTTCCCTTCAGTTTTCCACAGGCTCCTCTCCTGTGCAGGATGAAACACATTAAGAGCAGGACTTCTGACAATTTTTGTTTACAAGCTAGAAATTACTTAGAACCCCCAAGCATTATATATTTTTATTTTTTTAGCAGAGACCCTAGAGAATAAAATAGCGGTCATTGCAATTTTTCTTTAGTTCACGCGATATTTGCACAACTGTTTTATCAAATACATTTGTTTGGGGGAAAAAAATACACTTTAATGAATCTTAATGCATAAAACACAATATATAACCCAAGTTCTTGGTAAAATGTAAAAGATGAAGTTACGCTGAGTAAATAGAAACCTAACATGTTACGCTTTAAAATTGCGCACGCTCGTGGAATGGCGACAAACTACGGTACTTAAAAATCTCAATAGGCGACGCTTAACCACTTCCCGCCCAAGGTACATCATATGACGTCATGAACTTTGAGTGGGGATAGCTACAGTTACAGATACAGGCATCATACAGACATCGTTATTTTTTAGCTGGCGATTCTGTGCACCATAAGGCCTCATATACACAGGCGTTATGCAAAACGAGCTGTAACGCCGGTATTGACGCCAGGAAAAAAGCCACGTAAAAAACGCGATTTCAGCAGCGTTTTGCATTGGCGTCAATGCGCGTTTTTCCGCGCTAGCTTTCAGCGGCGTTTCCCTGCCTATATTCAAAATTAATGGTTCCCTATGGGAGCCCATTGATTTGAATAGAAGTCGCACCAGATGTCAGATCATGATGATCTGACTTGCGGTGCGACTTGGATCCTGAAAGGAAACCCCCGCAAAAATGAAAAAAAAAAATTTGCTTGGGGTTCCCCCCCAAAGGGGTACCAGACCCTGTCTGGTATGGATTTTAAGGGGAACCCCCATGCCAAAAAAACGGCGTGGGGGTTCCCCTTTAAATCCATACCAGATTGAAGGGTCTGGTACCTCCTGGGGGGGGGGACCCCACGCAAATATTTTTTTATTTTTTGCGGGGGTTCCCCTTCGAGATCCAAGTCGCACCGCAAGTCGGATCATCATGATCTGACTTCTGGTGCAACTTCTATTCAAATCAATGGGCTCCCATAGAGTGCACGAGGCTTAACGCTGTGTATAAACCGTTAAGCTACGTTTTTGAGTGTTTTGCCGGCTCAGAGTCAAAACAGCTCTAACGCTGCGGCTTCGGAACGTGCGGGTCCCGCGTCAGATTTACAGTTTAAAAACACTGACGCCATCTACAGCTCAAAAACGTCAACGTGTGTATGAGGCCATAGGATAACATGGTGTGGCGTTCTTAACCACTTTCTGACCGCCTGCCGTGGCTTGACGGCCTAAAGTGGTTCGCTATCGCGAAACGCCGTCACCTGACGGCAGCCGCGATAACGAGTATTGTGAGCGTGCGTGCGCTGCTGGAGGCGCGCTCGCGTGCTCACTGTGTTCTGGGGGGGCCAAGGAGCGGGTACGGCAGACTCGATCACCGCCGGCAACCCATGATCACCATAGTGTATGTAAACACGGATCTCCGTTCTGACAGAGGGGGAAGGGATGTGATCACAGGCTTCCTGTATATGGGAGCTGTGATCACCCCCCCCCCCCCCGCCAGCACAGCCCCCATACAGTTAGAACACACACAGGGAACACAGTTAACCCTTAGAGCGCCCCCTCCTGGTTAACCTTTTAACTGTCAATGGCATTTACACAGCAATCTGTGAATTTTCATAGTACTGATTGCTGTATAAATGCCAATGGTCCCAAAAAAGTGTCAAAATGGTCGACATGTCCGCCGCAATATCGCAGTACCACTAACAATCGCAGATTGCCACCATTACTAGTAAAATATAAAAAAATAATAAAAACCCCAGAAATTAATTCTCATCATTTTGTAAACGCGGCAACTTTTGCGCAAACCAATCAATAAACACTGTTTGTGATTTTTTTTACCAAAAATATGAGGAAGAATATAAATCGGCCAAAACCGATGAAAAAAATGTTTATATATTTATTTGGATTCGTATTTTAGCAAAAAGTAAGAAAAATTTTTTTCTTGCAAAATTGTCGCTCTTTTTTTGTTTATAGCGCCGACCAGAAATGACGCAGAGGGAATCAAATACCACGAAAAGAAAGCTCTATTTGCGGGAAAAAAAGGATGCCAATTTCATTTCTATACAACGTCGCACAACCACACAATTGTCAGTTAAAGCGACGCAGTGCCGAATCGCAAAAAGTGCTCTGGTCCTAAAAGGGGAAATCCTTCCGGGGCTGAGGTGGTTAAGCTGTAAAAACAGCTCATAAAAAGAGCCGTTAATAACGCCCATGTATTTGAGGCCTAAGAACAATTGTAACGGCAGTTCAGCCGCTTGATCGTTTTTACAGGCGGTGGGAGGGGACACCCCCCCTCCCGCCGCCCTCCGGTGCTCCTACCTGCTGGACCGTGCCATCGACGAGCCGGAGAACGTTGCCGCCGGAAGTTAGCCATAGAGATTTCTGGTGACCAGTTGGTCCCCATTCACCTCTATGACCCTCGGAGGCCCAGGTGCGACGTTATGACGTCAGGTCTGGGCTGGTAGAAGTAAAGAGCTCTGGGGACTCTGCTAGAAAGACGGAGACAGTTTATTTTTTTTTTTTTTTCGGTCTTTCCAGCCAGGATATTGACCCCACATGTCTCCATAAAGAGGACCTGTCGTACACCATTCCTATTACAAAGGATGTTTGTAATAGGAATAAAAGTAATCAAAAAAAAAAAAATTAAAGAGAAAGTGTAAAAATAAAAGTAAAATAAAGAGTAAAAAAAAAATAAATGTAAAGCTTCCACGAGCTCGCTCACAGAAGCGAACGCATATGTAAGTCGCGCCCACATATGTAAACGGCGTTCAAATCACACATATGAGGTATCGTTGCGTGCATTAGAGCGAGATTCTAGCCCAAGACCTCTGTAACTCTAAACTGGTAACCTGTAAACAATTTTAACGTACCGGAGTTTGGCGATATTCGACAAGTGTGCGGAATTTTAATGCGTGACATGTTGGGTATCTATTTACTCGGTGTAACATCATCTTTTATATTTTACATAATAAGTGGGCTAACTTTACTGTTTTACTTTTTTTATCCATGAAAGTGTTTTTTCTCTCTAAAAAAGTCACGTTTGAAAAATTACTGCGCAAATACCGCGTGACATAAAAAGTTGCAATGACCGCCATTTTATTCCCTAAGGTCTCTGCTAAAAAACAGATATAATGTTTGGGGGCTCTGAGTAATTTTATAGCAAAAAAAAAAATACAACAGATTTTAACAATAAATCTCAAAAAGAGACTCGGTCCTTAAGTGGTTAATAAATCTTAATGCAGAAAACACAATAAATAATCCAATTTCTTGTTAAAGTATAAAAGATGATGTTACGCCGAGTAAATAGAAACCAAACATGTTACGCTTTAAAATTGCGCACGCTCGTGGAGTGGCAACAATCTACGGTACTTAAAAATCTTCATAGGCGACGCTTAAAATATATATATATATTTTTTTTAACAGAAAAGAGACGCTTAATATATTTTTACAGGTTACCAGTTTAGAGTTACAGAGGAGGTCTGGCGCTAGAATTATTGCTCTCGCTCTATAACCTCACCGGTGGGGCGCAAACTCCGTTTGCACATGCGTGTGCGACCTACGTATGCGTTCGCTTTTGCGCGCGAGCACGGGAGCGCTTTACATTTTTTTAATTTATTCTATTAAAAAATATATATTTTTTATTATTATTTTTTTAACCACTTCACCCCCGAAAGGATTTCCCATGTTAGGACCAGAGCACTTTTTGCGATTCGGCACTGCGTCGCTTTAACTGACAATTGCGCGGTCGTGCGGCGTTGTACACAAACGCAATTTGCGTCCTTTTTCCCATAAATAGAGCTTTCTTTTGGTGGTATTTGATCGCCTCTCCGTCATTTCTGATCGCCGCTATAAACAAAAGAAGAGCGACCATTTTGCAAAAAAAAAAAAGATTTCATACTTTTTGCTAAAATACAAATCCAAAAAAAATATATAAAAAAAAAAAATGTATTCATCAGTGTTGGCCGATTTATATTCTTTCTCATATTTTTGGTAAAAAAAAATCACAATCTGCGTTTAATTGTTTTGCGCAAAAGTTGCTGCGTTTACCAATGACGAGAATTCATTTATGGGTTTTTCTTTATTTTTTTACTAGTAATGGCGGCGATCTGCGATTTTTAGAGGGACTGCGACATTGCGGCGGCCATGTCGGACCATTTCAACACTTTTTTGGGACCATTGACATTTATGCAGCGATCAGTGCTATGAAAATGCACTGATTACTGTGTAAATGCCACTGGCAGGGAAGGGGTTAACACTAGGGGGCGCGCTAAGGGTTAACTGTTGTTGCCTGGGAGGTGTGGGGGCTGGGCTGGCTGGGGGAGGAGAGCGATCGCGGCTCCCATATACAGGAAGCCTACGATCACATTCCTTCTCCCCATCAGAACAGGGATCTGTTGCTTACCTACACGGACCTCCGTTCTGTCACTGCGGGGGAGCCATCGTGGGTAGCCGGCGGACATCGAGTCCCCCCTACCCGCTCCCTGGCTCCCCCAATACACAGTGAGCGTGCACTCACGATACGCTATCTCACAGCCGCCGTCAGGTGACAGCGGTTTGCGATATTGAGCCATGTTTCCGCAGTCGATCCACGGCGGGCGGTCGGCAACTGGTTAATTACTTTTATTGCTATCACAAGAAGAATTGTGATAACAATAAAGTATGACAGGTCCTCTTTACGTAGACATCTGGGGGTCTATAAAACCCCAGATCTCTCCTCAGCATCAGATCGAAAAAAAAAAAAATTGCTTACATCCACCCTAAACCGGAAGTGACGCCATGACGTCGCTCCTGGCCTCCTAGATCATAGAGGTGAGGAGAGACAATCTGGTCTCTCCTCACCTCTATGGCCAAACCATGCAAACCGGACTTGGGTGATACACATCCTCCTACATAAGTCATATCTGTTTATCCAGAGTCTTCTCTTCTCTACAGCATGTCCAGAATTTATACAGCTTGTCTGGGCTTTCAGAAAGCAGGGGGCGGGTAGCTGATTGGAGGGAAGGGATACCCCTCCCCCTTTCACACAGCAGCAACAGAGCTGAGGCTGTCAATCACAGGCTGTGTGTTGGAGCTTCCCCAAGTATTTTAACATGAATTTTAAAAATGTGTTTCCAATAGGTGGAGGAGATGTCAAGGAAACCTTGTGGAGATGTCCTCCTGACTGTAAATGTGTTGAAGACGCCCTTGTGGAATATTTCCCAGCAGCCAACCCCATCACTCCAAATATACATAGCAGACTTGGCCATCCAGATAGGTCGACCAGCTCCTGTGATCCTATTGCATCAGAAACGATCACCCCAAATCTCCACCCGAAATTCCATCTTCATCGACCAACGTGGTCTTCAGCACCATCTAAATCTGAAGGATCTTCCCATAATCCACACACCGTTCCACCAAATGACGAGAGATTTCCGTGTTCTAAATGCAATAAAAATTTTCGAAGGAAGACGCACCTTCTTAGGCACCTGCGTCATCACACTGACGTGCGGCCCTTTTTATGTTCAGTGTGCGGGAAGTGTTTTAAGGAGAAAATTATCCTTCTTACCCACCTGAAGACCCACACGGACGATAAGCCTTACACTTGTGCGGAGTGTGGGAAACGTTTTAAGCGGAAGGACGCTCTTGTGGTGCACCAGCGAACCCACACGGGCGGAGTGCTGTACACATGCACGGTGTGCGGGAAGTGTTATACCCGGAAGGACACTCTCCAGGCACACCAGAGAACCCACTCGAGCGAAAGGCCGTTTACATGTACAGTGTGTGGGAAAGGTTTCACGCGGAAAGGAACACTCAGTGGTCACCAGCGGATTCACACGGGTGAGCAGCCGTTTTCTTGTCCAGAGTGCGGGAAAGGTTTCGCACATAAATTTCGACTTAAGCAACACCTGCAGTTTCACATTGAGAACTCCCTATCGTGCTTGGAGTGCATGCAGTCCTTCAAAAGTAGTTTTGAGCTGCAGGTTCATCGGAGAGTTCACAGCGGCGAGAGGATTTTCCCATGCTAAGAGTGCAGTTATATAGGCATAACCCAATCACAAGGTTCTGCTGCGGTGCCAGGACAAGGTTCTGCTGTGGTTCCAGGACAAGGTTCTGCTGTGGTTCCAGGACAAGGTTCTGCTGCGGTGCCAGGACAAGGTTCTGCTGCGGTGCCAGGACAAGGTTCTGCTGCGGTGCCAGGACAAGGTTCTGCTGCGGTGCCAGGACAAGGTTCTGCTGCGGTTCCAGGACAAGGTTCTGCTGCGGTTCCAGGATAAGGTTCTGCTGCGGTTCCAGGACAAGGTTCTGCTGCGGTTCCAGGACAAGGTTCTGCTGCGGTTCCAGGACAAGGTTCTGCTGCGGTTCCAGGACAAGGTTCTGCTGCGGTGCCAGGACAAGGTTCTGCTGCGGTTCCAGGACAAGGTTCTGCTGCGGTTCCAGGACAAGGTTCTGCTGCGGTTCCAGGACAAGGTTCTGCTGCGGTTCCAGGACAAGGTTCTGCTGCGGTTTCAGGACAAGGTTCTGCTGCGGTTTCAGGACAAGGTTCTGCTGCCGTACTCAGCAACGGCAAAAGTGCGCCCCCTAGTGACTGCAGCAGCACAGGTTTAAGCTATAAGCTTAACCAAGGAAAGTAGGGGCTACTTTATGGGACTGTTCATGGGAAATGTTGAGTTTAATGAAAGGTAGAAGGGAGTTAAGCTACTTTCACACTACATCCCATGCGTTTTTGTCGCATGTTCCCAATATCACGCTCTACTATTCTCATGCGATTTTTCATGTGATTTCCAGTGCAGCTTTACAAATTCTCAAGGCCAAGTTCACAGAATTGCTTGACAAGGGAAATCACGTTGTAATTCCCACTTCAGTGCAATTTCAGCCCCATAGACTTCTATGTTATGTCAAAGAAGAAGCATTCCTATGTGACTTTAAAGGATCTGTGTTTTTTCTTTTAACCCTCGCCTCTCCTCCCTGGTCATCCTTGCTGGCTAAAGGCTCGGTTTACACTGAAGCAGTTTTGATCCTTCCTTCAATCAATCCTTCTTTTTCTTCGATTGATCTTTCTTTCCTTCTTTCTAACGGCCCTTCATTCCTTTGGTCGATCGATCCTTTATCCTTTCGATCAGTCCTTCCTTCGATCGATTATTGAATCAAAGTAAGGATTGATTGATCAGGATTGATTCGATTGATCTTTCCTTCTTTCTAATGATCCTTCCTTCCTTTGATCGGTCAATCCTTTTGATAAATCCTTCCTTCAATTGATTATTAGATGAAAATAAGGATTGATCAGGATTGATGGATCAGTGTTTTTTTTTTTTTAAACCCTCACCTCTCCTCCCTGGTCATCCTTGCTGGCTAAAGGCTAGGTTTACACTGAAGCAGTTTTGATCCTTCCTTCAATCAATCCTTCTTTTTCTTCGATCATTCCTTCTTTCTAACGATCCTTCCTTCCTTTTGATTGATCAGAATTGATGGATCAGTGTTTTTTTTTTTAACCCTCACCTCTCCTCCCTGGTCATCCTTGCTGGCTAAAGGCTAGGTTTACACTGAAGCAGTTTTGATCCTTTCTTCAATCAATCCTTTGTTTTCTTCGATTGATCTTTCCTTCCTTTGATCAATCCTTCGATTGATTATTAGATCGAAGTAAGGATTGATTGATCAGGATTGATGGATCAGTGTTTTTTTTTTTTTTTTTTAACCCTCACCTCTCCTCCCTGGTCATCCTTGCTGGCTAAAGGCTAGGTTTACACTGAAGCAGTTTTGATCCTTCCTTCAATCAATCCTTTGTTTTCTTCGATTGATCTTTCCTTCTTTCTAATGATCTTTCCTTCCTTTGATCGATCCTTTTGATCAATCCTTCGATTGATTATTAAATCGAAGTAAGGATTGATTGATCAGGATTGATGGATCAGTGTTTTGTTTTTGTTTTTTAACCCTCACCTCTCCTCCCTGATCATCCTTGCTGGCTAAAGGCTAGGTTTACACTGAAGCAGTTTTGATCTTTCCTTCAATCGATCCTTCCTTCAATTCATCCTTCCTTCCTTCTAACGATCCTTCCTTCCTTCCTTTCTTTAATCGATCCTTCTTTCAATCAATTATTAGATCGAAGTAAGGATTGATGGATCAGTGTTTTTTTTTTTAGCCCTCGCCTCTCCTCCCTGGTCATCCTTGCTGGCTAAAGGCTAGGTTTGCACTGAATCAGTTTTGATCCATCCTTCAATCGATCCTTCCTTCGATTGATCCTTCCTTCCTTCGACTGATCCTTGCTTCTTCCTGACCCTTGCTTCCTTACTTCGGCCGATCCTTCTTTTGATCAATCCTTACTTCGATAAATTCTTAGAAATCGAAGTAAGGATTGATTGATCAGGATTGATAGATCTGTGTTTTTTTAACCCTCACCTCTCCTCCCTAGTCATCCTTGCTGGCTAAAGGCTAGGTTGATCCTTTCTTCAATCGATCCTTCCTTACTTTGATTGATCCTTCCTTTCTTCCATGGATATTTCTTTCAATCAATTTTTCCTTTGATCAATTATTAGATCCAAATAAGGATTGATTGATCAGGATTGATGGATCAGTGTTTTTTTTTTTAACCCTCACCTCCCCTCCCTGGTCATCCTTGTCGACTAAAGGGTAGGTTTACACTGAAGCCGTTTTAAACCTTCCTTCAGTCGATCCTTCCTTCCTTCGATCGATCCTCCTTTCAATCAATCTTTCCTTCGATAGAATATTAGATTGACTTAAGGATTGATTGATTGAAGGAAGGATTGATTGAAGGAAGGGTCAATTGACCTCAAAGGAAGGAGCGTTGAATCGATCGAAGGAAGGCTCAAAAATTGCAGCTAAATCAAAACCAATGGGTGAAGGATGACCAGGGAGGAGAGGTGAGGGTTAAAAAAAAAAAACACTGAATCTGACAAAGTCCCATAGGAATGCTTCTCATCTATGCTAATGCGGCTTCTATGATATAACATAGAAGTCTATGGAGCTGAAATCGCACTGAAGGCCACCAGGAACCTTTTCCAAAATCGTACTATGCTGAGTTGATTAGAAAGGCACCATTGATTATTATGTGACTTTCCTTGTCATGCGATTCTGAACCTTCGCACAGGTGCGTTGCATTTTTGATGCATTTTTCATGTGGTTTCTATTTGATGCTTTTTTGGTGCATTTTTTTTTACCGGACCAAACCTACAACAAAAATGCAACAAGCAGGATTTTTTTTATCCGCACAGTGAAGTTACATAGGATTGAAAAGGATGCAGTTTTCTTCTACTTTTTTAACGGAACACAAACAGATCACTGTGAAAGCAGCTTACGGAATACAGTAATGTTAGGTTTGGTGTTGGGATTAATTTTAAGGGTTTGATTAAAGGTGAAGTCAAAGTGCCAGATAGAGAAACCCTAAACATCTTTATTAAAACAAATTGTCTAAGCAAATTGTGTAAGTGCCTACATCATCTCCTAGTATCGGGTCACATGATCTAGGAGGTTGGGTTCCTCTTTCAAAGATGGAAATTGCTAGGGAGGCTTTGGTCAGTGGGGTGATTGTATGATACTGGGAGGAGCTTTGCATGACAATGGGAGGTGCTGTGTGCTATCACTTAAACTCTGTGGGCAGAGATGAGGGGTTCGCATCATCCCTGTGCTGAGTTCCCAGGTCTGCACCATCTGCTGTCCCAATTATGAGGAGTTCCCACCATCCCTGTGGTGAGTTTCTGGGTCTGCACACCTGCTGTGCCCATTATGAGGGGTTCCCACCATCCCTGTGCTGAGTTCCAGGGTCTGTACACCTGCTGTGCCCATTATGAGGGGTTCCCACCATCCCTGTGCTGAGTTCCCGGATCTGTACACCTGCTGTGCCCATTATGAGGGGTTCCCACCATCCCTTGTGCTGAGTTCCTAGGTCTGTAGACCTGCTGTGCCCATTATGAGGGGTTCCCACCATCCCTGAGCTGAGTTCCCGGGTCAACACCCGCAGTGCCCATTATGAGGGGTCCCCACCATCCCTGTGCTGAGTTCCCAGATCTGTACACCTGCTGTGCCCATTATGAGGGGTTCCCACCATCCCTGGGTGGAGTTCCCAGGTCTGTACTCCCACTGTGCCCATTATGAGGGATTCCCACCATCCCTGGGCTGAGTTCCTGGGTCTGTACACCCGCTGTGCCCATTATGAGGGGTTCCCACCATCCCTGGGCTGAGTTCCCAGGTCTGTACACCTGCTGTGCCCATTATGAGGGGTTCCCACCATCCCTGTGCTGAGTTCCTAGGTCTGTAGACCTGCTGTGCCCATTATGAGGGGTTCCCACCATCCCTGAGCTGAGTTCCCGGGTCTGTACACCCGCAGTGCCCATTATGAGGGGTCCCCACCATCCCTGTGCTGAGTTCCTGGGTCTGTAGACCTGCTGTGCCCATTATGAGGAGTTCCCGCCATCTCTGAGCTGAGTTCCCAGGTCTATACACCTTCTGTGCCCATTATGAGGGGTTCCTACCATCCCTGGGCGGAGTTCCCAGGTCTGTACTCCCACTGTGCCCATTATGAGGGGTTCCCACCATCCCTGGGCTGAGTTCCTGGGTCTGTACACCCGCTGTGCCCATTATGAGGGGTTCCCACCATCCCTGGGCTGAGTCCCCGGGTCTGTGCCCATTATGAGGGGTTCCCACCATCCCTGTGCTGAGTTCCCGGGTCTGTACACCCGCTGTGCCCATTATGAGGGGATCCCACCATCCCTGCGCTGAGTTCCCAGGTTTGTACACCCGCTGTGCCCATTATGAGGGGTTCCCACCATCCCAGGGCGGAGTTCCCTTGTCTGTGCCCATTATGAGGGGTCCCCACCATCCCTGTGCTGAGTTCCTGAGTCTGTACACCTAGTGTGCCCATTATGAGGGGTTTCCACCATCCCTGTGCTGAGTTCCTAGGTCTGTACACCTGCTGTGCCCATTATGAGGGGTTCCCACCATCCCTGAGCTGAGTTCCCGGGTCTGTACACCCGCAGTGCCCATTATGAGGGGTCCCCACCATCTCTGTGCTGAGTTCCTGGGTCTGTACACTTGCTGTGCCCATTAGGAGGGGTTCCCACCATCTCTGAGCTGAGTTCCCAGGTCTATACATCTGCTGTTCCCATTATGAGGGGTTCCCACAATCCCTGTGCTGAGTTCCCAGGTCTGTACACCTGCTGTGCCCATTATGAGGGGTTCCCACCATCCCTGGGCTGAGTTCCCGGGTCTGTACTCCCACTGTGCCCATTATGAGAGGTTCCCACCATCCCTGGGCTGAGTTCCCAGGTCTGTATTCCCACTGTGCCCATTATGAGGGGTTCCCACCATCCCTGGGTTGAGTTCCTGGGTCTCTACACCCGCTGTGCCCATTATGAGGGGTTCCCACCATCCC
>BLSH010116141.1:485330-502525 GCA_018402905.1 Glandirana rugosa
TCCCTGCACAAAAATAACTCCCCCCCCCCCCCACCACCTCACTCTCCCTGCACAGAAATGATTCCCCCCCACCTCACTCTCCCTGCACAGAAATGACTCCCCCACCTCCCTCTCTCTGCAGAGAAATGACTCCTCCTATATAGGGAATTTTATGATCATGCTGTATCACTATATATATACATATTTCTGGTTTGTGTTGATTAAGTGTATTCTGTTTTGCTCTGGTCAAGCAAGTGCTGAATGACAAATTCTGTATTCCACTGTCAGCACTGTAGAATGACAAAACATATTTTGTCACAAACATGACTAGCCAGTGGTTTAGAGATAACGATTTGTGTGTTAGCAGTTTGAGATGATATAATGCACTTCGTAAGCAACTTGTATGTTAAGTTACGGTGATTGTCAAGTCACGTTTGTACGTCATAGCAGAATGGGAGACCCAGATAAGCAGAAATGAAGATTTGGGTGTGTTAACGATGAAAACCGTATAAAACTGCAGCCTGACAAGTGCAAGTTGGAGCACTCTGAGAAATGCATGACTTAATGTATTAGTGTTCCCCATATATATATATATATGCAATAATAAACTTTGAATTTGGAGCCAGTCTTGCTCTGCATTTTAACCCTTCACACCCCCACCTCACTCCCTGCACAGAACTGACTCCCCCCACCTCACTCTCCCTGCACAGAAATGACTCCCCCCCCCCCCCACCTCACTCTCCCTGCACAGAAATGACTCCTCCCACCTCACTCTCCCTGCACAGAAATTACTCCTCCCACCTCACTCTCCCTGCACAGAAATGACTCCCCCCACCTCACACTCCCTGCACAGAAATGACTCTCCCCCCCACCTCTCTCTCCCTGCACAGAAATGACTCCCCCAACCTCACTCTCCCTGCACAGAAATAACTCCTCCCACCTCACTCTCCCTGCACAGAAATGACTCCTCCCACCTCACTCTCCCTGCACAGAAATGACTCCTCCCACCTCACTCTCCCTGCACAGAAATGACTCCTCCCACCTCACTCTCCCTGCACAGAAATGATTTCTCCCACCTCACTCTCCCTGCACAGCAGTGACTTCTCCCACATCACTCCTCTCACCTCTCTTCCAGCACACAAATTACTCCTCCCACATATCTTCCTGCACACAAGTGACCCCTCCGACCTCTCTTCCTGCACACACCTGACTCCTCCCACATTTATTCCTGCACACAAGTGACTCCTCCCACCCTTCTCTTTCCATCTGCTCTGGTGGGGGTCATATGGAGTTTTCAATGCTCTGTGACTCCCATGTATGTATTAAATATTTATTGCATATAACAACAATGGTTAAAATACAGTGAATGGAGAGAGGCAGCAAAGGGCTAATGGACAGTGAGTGGAGGAGGAGAAGACAGTAAGGGGGTTCAAGCATAACTAAGGGCGACTTCTTTTTTTTTACAATGGCCTGCTGGAAGCAAATATTCATGCACATGAAGTGGCTGCAAAAAGGTTGTGAGGGATGAGCAACAGTTGCAGAGTTTCTTAAAAATGGAAGACACATTCCAGTGTATGAGCCACAGCTCTTGATATAAATGATCGGAGGAAGATCCACAGAGAATTGCAAACAAGTGACCCAGCTGCTGGACCATGAATTCTGAAAGTTTATTAACGACTTCCGGACCGCCCCAGGTGCATTTACCATGGCAGGGCGGCCTTTCAGCTTGAAATCACGTACCTGTAGTGAATTCAATTGCCAAGTCTGGGACACATGTGCGCGCCGCCGGCGACCCGCTCCCGCTGTGATTGGACACAGCAGGAGTCAATCAGCGGATCCAGCGGTAGACAGAACGGCAATCTCCCTATGTAAACAAGTCAGATCGCCGTTCTGTCAGAGGGTAAGATGGAGATCTTGTGTTTCTGCTAACCAGGAACACGGATCTCTGCCTCCCCCCAGTCAAAGCACTTCCCCCACAGTTAGTAAGCACTCCCTAGGAGCACATTAAACCCTTTGGTCGCTCCTGATGTTTACCCCTTCCCTGCCAGTGTCATTAATACAGTGACAGTGCATATTTTTTTAGCTATCATCACTGTATTGATGTCACTGATCCCCAAAAAGTATCACTTAGTGTCTGAATTGTCCACCGCAATGTCGCAGTCCCGTTAAAAATCGCTGATCGCCACCATTGCTAGTAAAAAAACTAAAAATTCCATAAATCTATCCCATAGACGCAATAACTTTTGTGTAAACCAATCACTATACGCTTATTGGGATTTTTTTTACCAAAAACCTGTAGCAGAATACATATTGGCCTAAACTGATGAAAAAATTTGATTTGTTTACATTTTTTTATTGAATATTTTATAGCCGAAAGTGAAAAATATATATATATTTTTAAAAAAATCTGACTGTGGTTATAACCCTCCCTTACTCTATCCAAAATAAAAATAAAAAGTTCTACTTTTGTTGCAGAAAAAACGTTCTGGGAGGCCCGAGCGACCAGCTGGGATGTTTACATTCATTATAGACCCCAGATCCCTCCATAAAGAGGACCTGTCACCTCCTATTACTGTCACAAGGGATGTTTACATTCATTATAGACCCCAGATCCCTCCATAAAGAGTACCTGTCACCGCCTATTACTGTCACAAGGGATGTTTACATTCATTATAGACTCCCGATCCCTCCATATAGAGAACCTGTCACTGCCTATTACTGTCACATGGGATGTTTACATTCATTATAGACCCCAGATCCCTCCATAAAGAGGACCTGTCACCGCCTATTACTGTCACATGGGTTGTTTACATTCATTATAGACCCCAGATCTCTCCATAAAGAGTACCTGTCACTGCCTATTACTGTCACAAGGGATGATTACATTCATTATAGACCCCAGATCTCTCCATAAAGAGTACCTGTCACTGCCTATTACTGTCACAAGGGATGTTTACATTCATTATAGACCCCAGATCCCTCCATAAAGAGTACCTGTCACTGCCTATTACTGTCACAAGGGATGTTTACGTTCCTTCTGATAGCAATAAAAGTGATCAGATTTTTTTTTTCAAAGGGACAGTTTATAAATAAAGAAAAGATAAGAAAATAAATAAGAAAAAAAAAAGATTTAAAGAGCCTCGTCCCTCCGTGCTCGAGCACGGAAGAGAGTGCAAACGTAAGTCATGCCCAAAAATGTAAGCGGTGTTCAAACCACACATATTTACATTCCTTCTGACAGCAATAAAAGCGATCAGATTTTTTTTTCCAAAGGGACAGTGTAAAAATAAAATAAAATAAATAAGAAAAAAAAAAAGATTTAAAGTGGTTGTCTACCCTGTGAAAAAAAACCCAAAAAACTGCAAGACAATAGCATAGTATGCTCATTATGCCTTACTCACTGCATACTAGCTCATTATGAATTACTCACCTTGAAACGAAGATCCGACCGGCACTGTGCGCCGGGCTTTTGCCGGGACATCACGGTGCATGCGCTGTGACGCGGCAGCTGCTTGGAGGGGGAATATCTCCTAAACTGTACAGGATTAGGAGATATTCATTTTACCTACAGGTAAGCCTTATTATAGGCTTACCTGTAGGTAAAAATGCCCCTAAAGGGTAGACAACCACTTTAAAGAGCCCCGTCCCTCCGTGTTCAAGTGCGGAAGCGAACGCAAACGTGAGTCACGCCCACAAATGTAAGCGGTGTTTAAACCACACATGTTTACATTCCTTCTGACAGCAATAAGTGATCAGAATTTTTTTTTTCAAAGGGACAGTGTAAAAATAAAAAAAATAAAAATAAATAAGAGAAAAAAAAAATTAAAACAGCATGTCCCTCCGTGCTCGAGCGCAGAAGCGAACGCATATGTAAAATGTAAACGGCGTTCAAACCACGCCACCATCGTTAGAGCGAGAGCAATAATTCTAGCACTAGACCTCCTCTGTAACTCTAAACATGCAACCTATGGAGATTTTTAATTCATGAAAGTGTTTTTTTTTTTCAATAACATTGAGATTAAAAGACTGCTGCGCAAATACATTGACATAAAATATTGCAACGATCGCCATCTTATTCTCTAGGGTCTCTGCTAAAATATATCTATATCTATCTAATCTAACCTAATCTAATATATCTAATGTTTTGGGGGTCCTAAGTAATTTTCTAGCAAAAAATATGGATTTTAACTTGTAAGCAACAAATGTCAGACAAAGGCTTAGGCGTGAAGGGGTTAAGTTAGTTAGCAAGTATCATTTGCAGTTTCAATATGTATATGGTTTACTTCCATTATCTTCTTGTCTGGCAAGCTGTTTTGCACTTAAAAGCATTCAAAACCCCAAGATCGGCATTTTGGAATACCGGCCTTTTTTTTTAAATCAGCGCCCTTGGCAGCAGAGTAAACCGGAAGCGACGTTGTGATGTTGCTTCCAGGTTTGTACATTGGAGACCCGATCAAAGCCAAGTCCATGCACCAGTTGGTCGCTTGGGTTTCCCGGTAAGATGGGAGACCCAGGCAGAGCGTCAGAAGGCGGTAGGAGGGGGGGACATCCCCTCCCACTGCTCGTGATAACGGACGAGTGGCTGCTGAGCTGCATTGGCTGTTATCAACAGATAGCTGCCCGCCTGCCCGCTCTAAAAACGGTACCGGGGCGAAGCCTGCATCTTTCACATTATACAAAAAAATTGGGCTGTTTTTTGTTCATGAAACCTTTTTTATTTTTTAACCCCCAACCCCCCCACCCACCCAAATTTGAGGTCTCTATAACCCCAGGTCGCCAAGCTATAACCCTCGAAGCTCGATTATTTTTTTTCTTTATGTTCATGGCAGGTGGGGCTCTGCCTCCCCTGACTGCACGCCCCTGCACTGCAGGGCATCACAACAAGGGGGGGGGGGGTATTGTAGTCACTGTTCTTTTTTGCTGCACTGTGGACCATTGGATGCTTTAGTCCATCGCAGGATATGGGCACATAATTATTTTTTTTAACATTTTGACTCTGCGAAGGTTCTCATTTATCCAGGTCATGGCATATCTAGTAGTAGTTATTCACATTTAACTGAACTTATTAGGCAATGTAAAGATGCTTCGTAACTTCTTCAAGACACTGAAAAAGTGAAGAAATGGGTTAGACAAGCTACAAAACATCTTTAATTTCAATTCACATTTATCCAGTTCATTGTATATCTAGTAGTAGTTAGGCACCTTACAAGTTCTGTAATGTTGAAGATGCTTCGTAACTCTCCCCATTGCTCTGATCGGTTGTCACCAGGAACAAAGAAGAGAAGAACAACTTCTGTGTAGACAGTTCAAAGGATGGACAAGAGTCACACGACCAAGACGATATTAGACCTCAACCTAGAGATCATCTACCTGCTGACTGGAGAGATGAGTTGGATTCTGGGAGGTCACATGACATCACTCTTATCTCTATTAATAAAACACAGACCTGACCGGAGAGGTGAGGGGGATTCTGGGAGGTCACATGACATCACTCTTATCTCTATTAATAAAATACAGAGCTGACTGGAGAGGTGAGGAGGGTTCTGGGAGGTCACATGACATCACTCTTATCTCTATTAATAAAACACAGACCTCACCAGAGAGGTGAGGAGAGTTCTGAGAGGTCCACACTGCCAGACAGTAGGATTGAAGGGTGATGAGAAAGGTCAAATGAGCTTTCATTCTACAGTTACTAAAATAAAAAAATCACATGATGGACACATGAGGGATTCTGGGAATGTCGGAGCCAATATTGATATAAACTATATTACCAAAAGTATTGGGACGCCTGCCTTTACACGCACATGTACTTGAATGGCATTCAAGTCTTAGTCCTTAGGGTTCAGTATTGAGTTGGCCTAACCTTTGCAGCTATAACAGCTTCAGCTCTTCTGGGAAAGCTGTCCACAAGTTTTAGGAGTGTCTATGGGAATGTTTGATCATTCTCCAGAAGCGCATTTGTGAGGCCAGGCACTGATGTTGGACTATAAGGCTTGGCTTGCATTCTCCGTTTTAATTCATCCCAAAGGTGTTCTATTGGGTTGAGGTCAGGACTCTGTACAGGCCAGTCAAGTTCCTCCACCCCAGACTTGCTCATCCATGTCTTTATGGACCTTGCTTTGTGCACTGGTCCAAATAATTTACTGGAGATGGGATTACGGTGTGTATGTTTTTTTTTTTTTTTTTTTTGAGGGGACGGCTTGGCCCCTTAGTTCCGGTGAAGGCAACTCTTAAGGGGTCAGCATACCAAGACATTTTGGACAATTTCATGCTCCCAACTGTGGGAACAGTTTGTGGTTGGCCCTTCCTGTTCCAACATGACTGCGCACCACTGCACAAAGCAAGGTCCATAAAGACATGGATGAGTGAGTTTGGGGTGGAGGAAGTTGACTGGCCTGCACAGTCTTGACCTCAACCCGATAGAACACCTTTGGGATGAATTAGAGCGCAGACTGCCAAACAGGCCACCTCTCCAGCATCAGTGCCTGACCTCAAAAATGTGCTTCTGGAAGAATGGTCAAACATTCCCATAGACACACTCCTAAACTTTCTGGACAGCCTTCCAAGAAGAGTTATAGCTTTAAAGGATGGACCAACCCAATATTGATCCCTATGGACTAAGACCGGGATACCATTACAGTTAATGTGTGTGTAAAGGCAGGAATCCCAATACTTTTGGTAATATAGTGTATATAAAACACTTGCCCAACAGGACTGTGCAGTAGTAAAGAAGACATCTGGTGAGCAGGACACTTCAGATACCTCTTCCCATTTGTCAGAAGATTGGAGACGGATCCAGAGACCCATCACTGTGTCTTCACTAGACATCCTGGGATCTAAACAAGTAAAGATTCTAGATGCCACCCAGAAAATCAGTGAGCTTCTGACAGGAGAGGTGAGTGGGGCCGGGAATTCTGGGACATTATCCAGTAACAGACAAGGGATGTGTCTGGATGGTGACTGTATCATTGTGTGTGTCAGGTTCCTATAAGGTGTCAGGATGTCACTGTCTATTTCTCCATGGAGGAGTGGGAGTATTTAGAAGGACACAAGGATCTCTACAAGGACGTCATGATAGAGGGCCACCACATCCTGAATTCTATGAAACTAGAAAAGGAAAACATTCATCTCAATGATAAAATTCTGAATCTCTGATACTGTACACCATATGAAAGGTCCATCTCCATTCCTCAATAGAACGTCTTGTTCCCAACAAATGAGGAGGAGATACTGTACATCATATGAAAGGTCCATCTCCATTCCTCAATATAATGTCATGTTCCCAACAAATGAGGAGGAGATACTGTACACCATATGAAAGGTCCATCTCCATTCCCCAATATAATGTCATGTTCCTAACAAATGAGGAGGAGATACTGTACACCATATGAAAGGTCCATCTCCATTCCTCAATATAACGTCATGTTCCCAACAAATGAGGAGATACTGTACACCATATGAAAGGTCCATCTCCATTCCCCAATATAACGTCATGTTCCCAACAAATGAGGAGGAGATACTGTACACCATATGAAAGGTCCATCTCAATTCCTCAATATAATGTCATATTCCCAACAAATGAGGAGGAGATACTGTACACCATATGAAAGGTCCATCTCCATTCCTCAATATAATGTCATGTTCCCAACAAATGAGGAGGAGATACAGTACACCATATGAAAGGTCCATCTCCATTCCTCAATATAATGTCATGTTCACAACATATAACATTTGACTTTAAAATATAAAGAATAAAAATGCTTTAAATAATAAACAACAAAACAGAATTTAGCCCTGGGACTTTAAATGAGGTGGGCACTGATGGCCACTTGATATAGAGTAAACATATTTTATACTTTAAATATATTAAAAGGTAAACAAGGTAATCATCATACACAAAGTGCATAAAGAATGGCAAACCGATTAGTAGTAACTACATGATATAATACATGCTTGAAAGTTACAGTTATGTTGATACATGATGGTACATAGGCATCTTATAACTTGACACGTTTTCATGAGCTACCACTCACTTCTTCAGAAGTGGATGCGCATAAAACATGTCTATAAATAAGAATATCAATTTGAAAATATGCACAACTGCATACCTACCAAGACATGGCCATCCACTTAAATTGACCGGCCGGGCAAGGAGAGCATTAATCAGAGAAGCAGCCAAGAGGCCCATGGTAACTCTGGAGGAGCTGCAGAGATCCACAGCTCAGGAGGGAGAATCTGTCCACAGGACAACTATTAGTCATGCACTCCACAAATCTGCCCTTTATGGAAGAGTGGCAAGAAGAAAGCCATTGTTGTAAGAAAGCCATAAGAAGTCCCGTTTGCAGTTTGCTAGAAACCATGTGGGGGTCACAGCAAACATGTGGAAGAAGGTGCTCTGGTCAGATGAGACCGAAATTTAACCTTTTGGCCTAAAAGCAAAAAGCTATGTGTGGCGGAAAACTAACACTGCACATCACCCTGAACACACCATCCCCACTGTGAAACATGGTGGTGGCAGCATCATGTTATGGGGATGCTTTTCCTCAGCAGGGGCAGGGAAGCTGGTCAGAGTTGATGGGAAGAAGGATGGAGCCAAATACAGGGCAATCTTAGAAGAAATAATTGAAAGAAAGGGTTGGTGCCGCGCAAAGGGAGTAAGTTGCTTAGGATTTTAATGTGACAATGTGTAGTATAAATGTAGCTGCTGCCACCACACATGTGCCCGTGTACACGAGAACAAAAAAGTGAATAAAAAATTGCACTTTATTCAATCTTAGAAGAAAACCTGTTAGAGTCTTCACCTTCCAGCAGGACAACGACCCTAAACATACAGCCAGAGCTACAATGGAATGGTTCAGATCAAAGCATATTCATGTCTTAGGATGGCCCAGTCAAAGTCCAGACCTAAATCCAAATGAGAATCTGTGGCAAGACTTGAAAATTGCTGTTCACAGACGCTCTCTGTCCAATCTGACAGAGCTCGAGCCATTTTGCAAAGAAGAATGGGCAAAAATGCCCCTCTCTAGATGTGCAAAGCTGGTAGAGACATCCCCAAAAAGACTTGTAGCTGTAATTGTAGAGAAAGGCGGTTCTACAAAGTATTGACTCAGGGGGGCGCTATACAAATACCCCCCACACTTTTCACATATTTATTTGAAAAAAAAATTGAGAACCATTTATCATTTTCCTTCCACTTCACAATTATGCGCCACTTTGTGTCGATCTATCACATAAAACCCCAATAACATACATTTACGTTTTTGGTTGTAACATGAAAAAATGAGGAAAATTTCAAGGGGTATGAATACTTTTTCAAGGCACTGTATGTTTATAGGGATGGAGGTGTGTCACTGGCAGCACCAGACATAGTATATTTTATATTTTTTATTGTCTTAATAATAATAACCATTCCTTTCCAACAGATGGATATAAAGTTCAAAATACTTCTGAAGGACAAGTTAAATTATCTTCAGATCGTAGCTCAGAAGACCTCAAACAATATCCTCCAAATATATGCTCCAGACTTCGTCCTAGATCAATAAATTCATCAGATCCTGACAAAACTTCCGATCACTCACACAGTGTTCTCCCAGATGACCACCCAAGTTTTCACAGTGGATCAGAAGATCCTTCTGACTCCGAAGAATCATCTCCTGGTACATCACATCTTGTAAAGCACAGAGGCAAGAAGATATTTAGATGTTCTGAATGTGATAAATGTTTTACAAGAAAGGCGCATCTCATTAGACATCAAGCCGTGCACACCGGGTTGCTCCCCTATGCATGTTCGGAGTGTGGGAAATCGTATGCAGAAAAAGCAGAACTCATCCACCATCTTAGAGTTCACACCAACAAGAGACCATTTTCTTGCCCAGAATGTGGACAGAGTTACAAGCAGAAAAAACATCTCAATAGTCATCTTACTGTTCACTCAGGTGAGAAGCCCTTCTCGTGTTCAGAGTGCGGGAAATGTTTTAAAAGGAAACCCTCGCTCACTGTACACCTGCAAAATCACACAGGTACAAGGCAATATCAGATCACTCACTATAAAATCAGAACTTGAGGTCCACCAGAGGCTTCACATTGGAGAAGAGCCTTTTTCGTGTTCCTAGTGTGACAGATCATTCACTAAGGAACAAGAACATAAGGTCCACCAGAGTCATCACACTGGAGAAGAGCCTTTTTCGTGTTCCTAGTGTGACAGATCATTCACTAAGGAACAAGAACATAAGGTCCACCAGAGTCATCACACTGGAGAAGAGCCTGTTTCGTGTTCCTAGTGTGACAGATCATTCACTATGAAATCAGAACTTGAGGTCCACCAGAGTCTTCACACTGGAGAAGAGCCTTTTTCGTGTTCCTAGTGTGACAGATCATTCTCTAAGGAACAAGAACATAAGGTCCACCAGAGTCATCACACTGGAGAAGAGCCTGTTTCGTGTTCCTAGTGTGACAGATCATTCACTATGAAATCAGAACTTGAGGTCCACCAGAGTCTTCACACTGGAGAAGAGCCTTTTTCGTGTTCCTAGTGTGACAGATCATTCACTAAGGAACAAGAACATAAGGTCCACCAGAGTCATCACACTGGAGAAGAGCCTGTTTCGTGTTCCTAGTGTGACAGATCATTCACTATGAAATCAGAACTTGAGGTCCACCAGAGTCTTCACACTGGAGAAGAGCCTTTTTCGTGTTCCTAGTGTGACAGATCATTCACTAAGGAACAAGAACATAAGGTCCACCAGAGTCTTCACACCGGAGAAGAGCCTTTTTCTTGTTCCTAGTGTGACAGATCATTCACTAAGGAACAAGAACATAAGGTCCACCAGCGTCATCACACAAGAGAAAATCCCCATTTGTGTTCCTAGTATGAGAAATCCTTCACTACGAAATCGGAACCTGAGGACCACAAGAGAGTTTACAACCAACAAATCCCCTATTCATATTGAATGTTGATCTGGGTACAATGTTTGTAGTTGGGCCTGTGGTGTCAAGGGACATAAGAGAAGGTCATTCCTCTACTCTCCTCCCGCCTGGATAAGTAGAGGTAATCAATCTGGCATAAGTTGCCATATTATGGTTTATTGTTATAGAGTATTTGCCTCTACTCTTGGGGTTATTCGCAGTCATGGAATCTCCTGAAAGCAGCTTTATATAATATATTGAGTTATACTGCTCTTGAATTGATCTCAGTTATTGCTTTTCAGTTGATTAATTTCGTAAAGTATGCTGTTACTGTCTGTTACCCTTTTTCACAGAGACCTTACAGTAAAGACAATTCTGTGTATTATCACGTGCGTGTTTTCCATTGGTCCTTGCACTTACACTATTGCCAGGTGTGCCAGAAGGACGGTGACTGTTCTTGGGGTTGAGAGGGAGAGTGCGGAACCAATTATACCTAAGCGGCTCCTCCGGGAGGTATTGCTACAGAGGAATGAATCTAATTCCACTGTGGCATGGTGTGCTTAGCTCTGGGGTATATGCTTTTGTAGTGAGTTCACGCCAGCCAAGATCTCCGTTTGAGGGCTTGGTAGGCCATATTTATTAAAAAGAAAGTTCAAAACAACAATCAAAAGGGTTTCCCTCGCAGGGGGTTGTCACCATCAACCTTCAGAAATCATATACTCAGCCTCCTGGCTCATAAGTGATCAGTAGTCCTCCTGGCTATAATGATCAGTAACCCTCCTGGCTCATAACGATATCCTAGCCCTCCTGGCTTGTAAGTGGTCCGATGCGGCGTGATCGTTGCAGATGTGGATCCCAAGACTGCCTCCTGCAGCCTTAGACCCCTGGAGACCGCCTGTCTCCCTCTCTGGAGCCATCGCCCAGTAGTGTGTGTGATACAGAACCCTGGTTCTGACCTTCCTACCAGGCCCCCACCCAGCTGGATAATCAGTGTCCTGGTTCAACTTAAACCCTGGATCCAGGACTGGGGATTACATCTCACCTGGATTGCTAAGAAATCCCTGGGCTCCAGGTTCCGAAACTGACTTTTTTACGAAATGAGGAAACTGAAAAGCCAGTTTCCTCTCAACTGCGCATATCCCCTGGAGCCCCTCAACCTGCCAGGTTGAGAATGCTGCGTCATACTCTTGTAGCGATATCTCGTGAGATTCGGGATACTCTACATTTATTGGAATCTTATTGGAAGAAGCCAGGGGGCGTACATACAGGGGTCACTGACTCTGTTCATTCACAATTGAAGCATAGTAAACTGTGTTTTTATGCTTCAGTTTATGAATGAACGAGAAGCTCTGTACAGAGCTATTCCTGTCCATTCATATTGTGCAGCTGAGACTGCTGAGATGGAGATTGAGGGCTGTGTCCTCAATCTCCTCTCTCTGTCTCCAAGGTGAAACAGCAGAGGTCTGTTTAGACCCCTGATATCTCACCAAAAATTGTAAGAAATAATTAAAAATAAAATTGTGAACCCCCCCCCCCATCAAATGGTAAAAGATAACAATAAAAAAAACAACTGACACTCCCAGGGTCCCAAAGGCTGAACTTGTGACAGGGCCCTGGCGTTTTGCCACCATGGGGGGCAGAACATGTGAAAGGGTCTCACTGCTGGAGTAAAAGGGGATGGGAGCCCCAGGATCAGTGGGAATGGCTCTGGTTGGGGGTCAAGGGAGCCCTTCATGGTTTCTTGCACCGGGGCCCTGAACGTTCTGGTTATGCCTTTGGAAGAAGCATAATATCACCTCACAGAAGTTGGGCAAGAGGTAAGTACATTATCAAACTTGTTATTCATAGGTAATTTCTGTGCAGCAGATTAATACGGGGAAGGGGGCCCTCAGTGAATACCTCGACCTTCCATGGAGTATTTTTATTTTTTGCTTTTCCTTATCTAGTTTTGTATGATAAAGATGAGGTATGTTTAAAGTGAGCCCGTCATATAAGCCACCATATTGAAGTACGGTGCCACGGAAAGTAGTGTCTAAAGACTGTATATAAAATGTATACATTTCCTCTGGAAGCCTCCGAATGTGAGAAGCCACAATATAATATTCCCCATCTGATGGTAAGTAGATCGATCGACACAATGCCAAGGTTCATGTAAAAAAAACTAAAAAAAAAAAAAAATATCAAGGTGATGACTACAGGAACAATTCACCCACTTCAGCTGATCTTTTCCCACTCACTGACTTACCATGCCTTGTTTTGCATTGTGTTTTTGTATGGAGGTGGCCATCTTGGTAGAGGCAGGGCATTGCTTCCTCCTGTGAGCAGCACAGCAGTAACATCACTAAACCTCACTTCATATTACCTACACTAATAGTTAGAGGCTGCAGTGCCTTAGATGATCTCATGCTGCAGATATACAGCTATGAGCCTACAGGATAGGGGAGCCTAGGCACGGGAAGTGCTCTGCTACTTTCAGAAGGCATTAAAGACAAAAGGTAGATTTTTAGGGTACTTCTTAGGAACAATTAACATTTCCAGATATTCCCTATAACAAAACAGATCTTCACTTATAGAGATCAGGGGCCAGTGAAGGACAAGCAGCCATTGCAGAACAGGTGGCCATTGGGTCAGTGGCCGGATTGTTATAAGCCGTATTATGTGAAATTACCCTATTTGGGACTGCTGACCCCTTGGCTTTATCTACAGAAGTGACTCCTCCCACCTCACACAACCCCTGCACAGAAGTGACTCCTCCCACCTCACTATCTCCCTGCAGAACAGTGACTCCTCCCACCTCACACTCTTCCTTTATAAGCAGTATCTTCTCCCATCTCAGTCTTACGCTCTCTGCAGCGACTCCTCCCACCTCACTCTCCCTGCACAGAAGAGACTCCTCCCACTCCACTCACTTTGCACAGAGCTGACTCCTCCCATCTCACTCCCTCTTCCTGCAATGACTCCTCCATCCCAACTCTCCCTGTACTGAAAAGACTCCTGCAGATGGACATTGCAGAAAAGGTGGCCACTGAAGGACAGGTGGCCATTGAAGAACAGGTGGCCATTGCAGGACAGGTGGCCATTGCAGAACAGGTGGCCATTCAGTGACAGATGGGCATTGCAGGACAGGTGGCCATTGCAGAACAGGTTGCATATGAAGGGTAGGTGGCCATGGCAGGACCAGTGGCCATTGAATGACAGGTGGCCATTGGAGGATATGTGGCTATTGAAGAAAGGGTGGCCAGTGAAGGACAGGTGGCCATTGCAGAACAGGTGGTCATTGAAGGACAGGTGACCAGTGAAGGACAGGTGGCCATTGATTAACAGGTGGCTATTGAAGGACTGGAGGCCAGTGAAGTCAGGTGTCCATTGAAGGGCTGGTGGCCATTAAAGGACAGGTGACCATTGATTGACAGGTTCCCTTTGCAAAACAGGTGGCCATTGAAGGACATGTGGCCATTGCAGAACAGGTGACCATTGCAGGACAGATGGCCATTGAAGAACAGGTTACGTTTGCAGGACAGGTGGCCATTGAATGACAGGTGGTTATTGCAGAACAGGTGACCATTGAAGGATAGGTGGCCATTGAAGGAAAGGTGGCCATTGAAGGAAAGGTGGCCATTGAAGGAAAGGTGGCCATTGGAGAAAAGGTGGCCATTGAAGAACAGGTGGCCATTGCAGAACAGGTGGCCATTGTAGAAAAGGTGGTCATTAAATGGACAGGTGGTCATTGAAGAAAACGTGGCCATTGTTGAACAGGGGGCCATTGCAGAAATGGTGGCCATTAGAGTACAAGTGGCCATAGCAGAACAGGTGGTCATGGATGGAAAGGAGGCCTTTGCAGAACAGGTGGCTATTAAAGGACAGGTGGCCATTGCAGAACACGTAAGAAAAGTGACTCCTCACACCCCCTCTCCCCTGTCTGCTCTGTTGGGTGGGGGTCATATGGAGTTTTCAATGCTCTGTGACTCCAGTGTATGTATTACATGTTTACTGCATATAGCAACAATGGTTAAAATTCAGCGAATGGAGGGAGGCAGAAAAGGGTTAATGTGCAGTGAGTGAAGGAGAAGACAGTGAAGGGTTAATGTACAGTGAGTGGGTGGGGGGGGGGTCAGTAAGGGGGTTCAAGTATAACTAAAGGCAATATTTCGTTCTCTTCATATTGGATAGAATGGCGATAAATTAGAACCCCTGTCAGGTTTTTATTGCGGTCTGTGTCCGCGGTTACGGAGATTCACCCTCTCTAGTAGTCCTTTTTATCAATTATTGTCGAAAGTGAAAAAAAAAATCTCAACTGTTAGGTTGTCACCAGAACCGGAATAGAAGGGAAATCTAGTTCTGGTGACAACCAGGGATCCCCTCACTTTGGAGGTGACTCCACTCACTTCCTGTTTTGGCTATGGGACAGGAAGTGAATAGAAATCTTTCAAATGGGAGAAAAAAATCTGACAGGGGTTATAATCCTCCCCAACTCTATCCAAGATGAAAAAGAAAAGTTTTGACCAGAGCAGTTTTTGCGATTCGGCACTGCGCCGCTTTAAGTGACAATTGTGCGGTCGTGCGACGTTGTACCCAAACTAAATTGACGTCCTTTTTTTCCAACAAATATCGCTTTCTTTTGGTGGTATTTGATCTCCTCTGTGCCACTTCTGATCGCCGCTATAAACAAAAAAAAAAACAATATTTTTTACTTTTTGCTATAATAAATGTCCAAAAAAATATAAAAAAAGAAATTGATTCATCAGTTTTGGCCGATATATATGCTTCTACAAATTTGTGGTAAAGAAAAAAAATTGCCGTTTATTGATTGGTTTGCGCAAAAGTTACCACGTTTACAAACCATGAGAATTAATTTATGGCGTTTTTACATTTTTTTTTACTAGTAATGGCGGCGATCTGCGATTTTTATCGGGACTGCGATATTGCGACGGACAGATCGGACATTTTTGACATTTTTTGGGACCATTGACATTTATACAGCGATCAGATGCAAAAATAGTCACTAATTACTGTATAAATATCACTGGCAGGGGAGGGGTTAACCTGCAGGGGGCAATCAAGGGGTTAACTGTGTTCCCTAGGCGTGTTCTAACTGTGAGCGGGCTGGGCTGCCAGGGGCATAAGAGATCTAACTAATGCCAGTGACAGGGATCAGTAGATCACTGTCATGCCACCTGACAGAGTTTACATCGGCGGTTCCCCGCTTTTCTTATGTAGCAGGCGATCGCGGGTCGCCGGCGAATGCTGGCTCCGCCCGACCCACGGCCCTGCTCAGGGAGCGTGCAACTCGCCCCCTAGCTGCGCGTGCGCAAATCGCCATTTATAGACGGCGATCTGCGCTGTGCTGCCAACTTGCAGCAGTAAATGTACGCAAGCCGGACGGGAACCGGTTAACGTACAATCAGTGTAGAGTGGGCTGCAGAGGCATTATGCACAGTGAATGGGGGGGATGCAGTAAGGGCTTAATAGGGGAGGGCAGTAAAGTTTCAATGTACAATGAATCGAAGGGGGCGTGAAGGGTTAAAGTAGAACTAAAGGCAATTTTTTTTTTCATTTTGTATAGAGTAATGGGGGGTTTATAACCCCTGTCAAGAGTTTTTTTTTTTTTTTTGCTGTCTCTGTTCCCATTGAAGAGATTTCCCTTCACTTCCTGTCCCATAGCCAAAACAGGAAGTGAGAGGAGACACCTCCAAAGTGAGGGAGTCACCAGAACAAGTGTCCCCATTGGAAGATTTCCCCTCTGTTCCTGTTCTGGTAACAACCCAAAATCTGGGATTTAAGCTGGCCATACATTACACAATCTTCTTATACGATTTTTATACAATCTCCTTTAGATTTACCTTCAACTATGTAGTGCAAGGGCCTGCCTGATTGGATACAAATTGAAAGGGTTGTTTAGGTTTGACCTCATATTAGAAGGTTTGCGGTAAATCTAAAGGAAAATTGCAGTTATACTTTCACTTTCACTTTTGATAACAACTGTAAAGAGGATAAATAGGGAGGGTGTTTCTCTGTAGTGGGGACGCAGACCGCAAAGGGGTTCAGACCCCTCTCCACGCTATCCGGGGGGGTTTTGCCTTTGGTTCTACTTTAATGTGCATTGGAAGGGGGCAGTGAAGGGTTAATGTGCAGGGAGAGGGGAGGGGACAGTGAAGGGTTAATGTGCAGTGGGCAGGGGAAGGTGGCGAAGGGCTAATATAAAGTGAGTGGGGGAGGGGGAAGGAAAATGAACTTGGAGTGCAGAAAGAGAGCAATCATATGGATGTGAGGGGTGTATATCAAGGGGTTTCGGTACACTATAATAGGGGGTG
>BLSH010116141.1:506903-519215 GCA_018402905.1 Glandirana rugosa
TCCATAGAAGAGACGAACCTTCGGGACTCCTATGATACTTAGAAGAGGTGATCCTCCGTGACCCCTGTGATACTTAGAAGAGGTGATCCTTTGTAACACCTGTGATACTTAGAAGAGGTGATCCTTTGTGACACCTGTGAGAAGATTCCTAGTGCCCCCCCCCCCCCAGTGTTTCCTAGTGGAGAAGATTCCTAGTGTCCCCAGTGCTTCCTAGTGGAGAAGATTCCTAGTGCCCCCCACCTCAGTGTTTCCGAGTGAAGAAGATACCTAGTGTCCCCAGTGCCTCCTAGTGGAGAAGATTCATAGTATCCTCAGGGCTTCCAAGCAGAGAAGATACCTAGTGTCCCCTGTTTCTTAGTGGAGAAGATTCATGGTGTCCCTAGTGCTTCCAAGTTGAGAAGATTCCTAGTCAAGTGCTTTCGAGTGGAGAAGATTCCTAGTGCCCCCCACTATTTCCAAGTGGAGAAGATTTCTAGTTTTCCCCAGTGCTTCCGAGTGGAGAAGATTCCTATTGTCCCCCAGTGTTTCCAAGTGGAAGAAGCATCCTATAATCCCCCAGTGCTTTCTACTGGAGACCATTTCTAGTGTTTCCCAGTGGAGAAAATACCTAGTGGTGAAGATTCCTAGTGCTCCTCAGTTTTTCCTTGTGGGGAAGATTATTAGTTTCCTCCAGGTTTTCCCAAACGGAAAAGATTCCTAGTGTATCCCAGTGCTTACTAGTCAAGAGGAACCCTCATAACCCCAAGACTCCTAGGCCTGTGAGCCTAGCACCCCAGTGCTGTTAGTGTCTCTTACTAGTACTTCTACCTGCCTGAAAAGCCAGCATCCCAGTGCCTCAAAGTACTCCTGCTATTCCTGTGTGAGCCCAGTATTCCATGTTTTTCCAGATCCTCGTCTCTAGTGCATCCTGTACTAGGCCAGCTTTAATCTGCATGGGTGCGCTGTCTGAGCACACAGCCATCCAGCGTGCAGACTGCATGGTGGGTCCATGAGCCCCAACCATTTGTGATAGTAGCATGTGACTGGGTGTGTTTAGTTATCTGTCAGGGACATCTTGTGTTTTAATATCCAGAGCTCACAGAACCTTATCACTAAGTTTTTGTGGCATTTGAACAACTTGTTTATATGCTATAGAAACTCTATGCTGAGAACGGAACCTGTCAGCAGATACCCATACTTCCCAACTTTCTGGGATGGGAAAGAGGCACTCAATATAGTACAAAGTATTATCGTGCACTGACCAACTTTCAATCACAAAACAAGACAACCATTCAAAGACGTCTGAGATTGTTTCTGAGAACTTTTCACCACATCTCTAGAAACTATTTTTTTGATAGAAATGAATTAATCAATTTAAAATTTAAAAAAAGAGATTCATTTTTGAGGTGCTCCCACCCTACACCCCCACTTCTGCTCCTCCTCCAACTGCTTTACCAGGATGTTTGCTGGGAGATTTCAATTAATGGCACTTCTATGCTTTATAATGATGTCCTTGTATTGTGTAAATCTCTCACCATTGTTCTGTTTGGTTGTCTTCAGGAACAAAGAGAAGAAAAACAAGACCATTTGTGGAAGGACTTATGTATAGACATTTCAGAAGATGGACAAGAGTCACACAACCAACAGAATATTAGACCTAACCCTGGAGATTATACAACTACTGACCAAAGAGGTGAGGGGGATTCTGGGAGGTCACATGACATCACACTCATCTCTATTAATAAAACACAGACCTGATCGGAGAGGTGAGGAGGATTCTGGGAGGTCACATGACATCACTCTTATCTCTATTAATAAAACACAGAGCTGACCGGAGAGGTGAGGAGGATTCTGGGAGGTCACATGACATCACTCTTATCTCGGTTAATAAAACACAGACCTGACCGAAGAGGTGAGGAGGATTTTGGGAGGTCCAGACTGTAGAAGTGTAGGATGCTGGAAAATGTCAACTGACCTTACATTCTATAGTTACTAAAATAAAAAAAATGTACACGATGGACACATGAGGGATTCTGGGAATGTTAGAGCCAATATTACCATTTGTACTGATATATATGAAACATTTGTCCAACAGGCATGTGCAATAGTGAAGAAGGCATTTGGTGAGCAGGACACTTCAACAACCTCTTCCCACTTGTCAGAAGAATGGAGACGAACCCAGAGAACCATCACTGTGTCATCATTGGACATCCTGAGACCTGAACGAATCGAGAAGATTCTAGAGTTCACCCAGAAGATGATGGAGCTGCTGACAGGAGAGGTGAGCGGTGCTGGGAATTCTGGGACATTATCCAGTAACAGACAAGGGATGTGTCTGGATGGTGACTGTATCATTGTGTGTGTCAGGTTCCTATAAGGTGTCAGGATGTCACTGTCTATTTCTCCATGGAGGAGTGGGACTATTTAGAAGGACACAAGGATCTCTACAAGGACGTCATGATGGTGGATCACCAAATCCTAAATTATGTGAAACTAGAAAAGGAAAACATTTGCCTCAATGATATAATGCTGAATCTCACACTAAAGATCATCTACCTGCTGACTGGAGAGGTGAGGAGGATTCTGGGAGGTCACATGACATCACTCTTATCTCTATTAATAAAACACAGGCCTGACCGGAGAGGTGAGGAGGATTCTGGGAACATAAGTCATCATTTCTACTGTCTCCTTTTATGCAGAATTATGAAGTAGTGAAGTCAGTATCTGGTGAACCGATAACAAGCAGCTGTCCCAATGGGTCATCTCACTTTGTGACATCTGAGACGGACGACAAACAGCAATGGAGACCCAGCAGCCTTCTCCATGAGTCATCCCCCATTACAGTGCCTCCACCTCAGTGCCTGATAACTAAGAGAAATGTTGAGAAGATTCTAGAAGTCACCAACGAGATGATCGAGCTGCTGACAGGAGAGGTGAGCGGTGCTGGGAATTCTGGGACATTATCCAGTAACAGACAAGGGATGTGTCTGGATGGTGACTGTATCATTGTGTGTGTCAGGTTCCTATAAGGTTTCAGGATGTCACTGTCTATTTCTCCATGGAGGAGTGGGAGTATTTAGAAGGACACAAGGATCTCTACAAGGACGTCATAACAGAGGATCGGTCAACATTATTAGGTAAGAGGAGATTTGATTGCTAATGGTGAGCAGAAAATTAGGAATTCTCGTTTTAAAAGCTGAACTTTACCCATAACAACCTGATAGAAAAATGTTCTTTAGCAAGGAACATATATTCCACATTATCAATGATGCTACCAAAATTAATGTTTGCCTCCAGCATTGTTCTTGTTTCCTCCTGGAGGCTGCCATTTTGCAGAAGCCCAAAGCCCCTAAACAGTAGTAAATCTTTAGGTTGTCAGCAGATCGGCCTTTAGTGGCTTTGATTTTAGGCACAGTGCTGAAAAATGGAGAACAACTGAGCATGTGCAGAACAGGGTGAGACAGTGTATTACTGGATTTTAAACAGTATAGGCACTTATTTTTAATGTTTTACATAGCTATACCGGCAAAAGTGGCCAGCCTGAAGTGTTCATACATATGTTCATTTGATTTGAAAATATTGTGTGACGCGCCATTATAAAATGATGGTTTCTAGATCTTTGTTACACAATTCCACATTGTATGCCCTATGCTATCCCGGAGAACATAGTAGATGTTTAATTGTATTAAGAAAATTAAATTATGATTTTGCTCTTCATAAGAATGTCATTAATGTACTGGCCCCAACAACTAATGTTCCCAACAAATGAGGAGGAGATACTGTGCACCATATGAAAGGTCCATCTCCATTCCACAATATAATGTCATGTTCCCAACAAATGAGGAGGAAATACTGTACACCATATGAAAGGTCCATCTCCATTCCTCAATATAATGTCATGTTCCCAACAAATGAGGAGGAGATACTGTACACCATATGAAAGGTCCATCTCCATTCCTCAATATAACATCATGCTCCCAACAAATGAGGAGGAGATACTGTACACCATATGAAAGGTCCATCTCCATTCCTCAATATAATGTCATGTTCCCAACAAATGAGGTGGAGATACTATGCACTTTGACCCCTTTCACACCAAGGCGTTTTTCAGGCGCTTTTGCGCTAAAAATAGCGACTAAAAAGTGCCTGAAAATCGCCCCCCAATACACCCCAGTGTGAAAGCCCGAGTGCTTTCACACTGGGGCAGTGCACTTGCAGGATGGTAAAAAAAGTCCTGCAAGCCACATCTTTGCAGAGGTGTGGGAGCGGTGTATTCACCACTCCTATACCGCCCCTGCCCATTGAAAATAATGGGGCAGCGCTCCTGAAACATCTGAACACCGGCACATTTAACCTCTTGTGGGGGTGTTAAAAGCACACCGCCACCCTAATAGCGGTGCAATAGCGCCGCTATAACGAGAGGTAATGTGCCGCAAATTAGAGGTGTTCTACCGCTAACGCTCGAGGAGCCCCGGTGTTAAAGGAGCCTTTATGAAAGGTCCATGTCCATTCCTCAATATGTCATGTTCCCAACAAATGAGGAGGAGATACTGTACACCATATGAAAGGTCCATCTCCATTCCTCAATATAATGTCATGTTCCCAACAAATGAGGAGGAGATACTGTACACCATATGAAAGGTCCATCTTCATTCCTTAATATAACCTCATGTTCCCAACAAATGAGGAGATACTGTACACCATATGAAAGGTCCATCTCCATTCCTCAATATAACGTCACGTTCCCAACAAATGAGGAGGAGATACTGTACACCATATGAAAGGTCCATCTCCATTCCTCTATATAATTTCATGTTCCCAACAAATGAGGAAGAGATACTGTACACCATATGAAAGGTCCATCTCCGTTCCTCAATATAACGTCACGTTCCCAACAAATGAGGAGGAGATACTGTACACCATATGAAAGGTCCATCTTCATTCCTTAATATAACCTCATGTTCCCAACAAATGAGGAGGAGATACTGTACACCATATGAAAGGTCCATCTCCGTTCCTCAATATAACGTCATGTTCCCAACAAATGAGGAGGAGATACTGTACACCATATGAAAGGTCCATCTCCATTGCTCAATATAATGTCATGTTTCCAGCAAACATACTTGTAATAATAACCATTTCTTTCCAACAGATGGATATAAAGTTCAAAATACTTCTGGAGGACTCGTTAATTTATCTCCAGATCGTAGCTCAGAAGACCTCAAACAATATTCTCCAACTATATGCTCCAGACTTCGTCCTAGATCAACGAATTCATCTTATGCTGATAAAACTGATCACTCACACAGTGTTCTCTCAGATGACCACCCAAGTTTTCACAGTGGATCCAAAGATCCTTCTGACTCTGAAGAATCGTCTTCTGGTACATCACCTCCTGTCAAGCACAGAGTCAAGAACTTATTTCAATGTTCTGAATGTGATAAATGTTATACAAGCAAGGTACATCTCATTAGGCATCAAGCCGTGCACACCGGGTTGCTCCCCTATGCATGTTCGGAGTGTGGGAAATCTTTTGGCGAAAAAGCAGAACTCATCCAACATCTTAGAGTTCACACCGATGAGAGACCATTTCATTGCCCAGAATGTGGACAGAGTTACAAGCAGAGATCCCACCTCAAGAGTCATCTTACTGTTCACTCAAGCAAGAAGCTTTTCTCCTGTTCAGAGTGTGGGAAGTGTTTTAAAAGGAAAGACTCCCTCACTGTACACCAGCGAAATCACACGGGTAAAAAGCAACATACTTGTACAGAATGCGGGAAAAGTTTCACACGGAGGGGTATACTCATTAAGCACCAACATACGCACACAGACGATCGGCCATTTTGTTGCACGGAGTGTGGGAAATTCTTCAAACAGAAGTTCTGCCTTGAACAACATTGGAAAGTTCACATAAATGACTTCTTATGTTCAGGGTGCAAGTTGAGGTTTAAAACAAGGCTAGAACTTTATAAACACTGTGGAGAAAATTGTAGCAAGAAGGTCTTTTCATGTTCAGAGTGCGAGAAATTTTTTGCAAGCAAATCGCAACTTGTGAATCACCTGAGGGTTCACACCGGTGAGAAGCCCTTTTCATGTCCTGAATGTGAGAAATGTTTTAGAGAAAAAGGAGCGCTTCGGAATCATTTGAGACTTCACACCGGTGAGAAGTTTTCATGTTCAGAGTGCGGAAAAAAGTTCACAACTAAAGGATATCTAGTTATACACCAGAGACTTCACACCGGTGAGAAGCCCTTTTCATGTCCTGAATGTGAGAAATGTTTTAAAGAAAAAGGAACACTTCGGAAACATTTGAGACTTCACACCGGTGAGAAGGTTTCATGTTCAGAGTGCGGAAAAAAGTTCACAACTAAAGGATCTCTATTTATACACCAGAGACTTCACACCGGTGAGACCTTCGCATGCTCGATGTGTTATAAAGTTTTCATCAAAAAGTCCCTTCTTGCACAGCACCAGAGAATTCACATGGATGAAAAACGCTACGGCTGTTCTAAGTGTGAGGAGTCGTTCGCTACGAAATCGCAGCTCATTAAGCACCAAAGTGTTCACAGCAGTTAAAAGCCATTTTGCTGTGGAGAGTGCAGGAATTCATTCAAAAGAAAAAAAACAAAACAACTTGAGGTCCACCAGAGACTTTACACCCAACAAATCCCCTATTCATATTTCTAGCATGACAAATGATTCATTACGACATCAGAAGTCCACCAGATCTTTTACACCAGAGAAAAGACTTATTCGAGTTCCTGGGGTGTCAAATGATTTACTACGGAATCAGAACCTGAGGTCCACCAGATCTTTCACACCAGAGAAAAGACTTATTCGAGTTCCTGAGGTCCACCAGAGACTTTACACCCAACAAATCCCCTATTCATATTTCTAGCATGACAAATGATTCATTACGACATCAGAAGTCCACCAGATCTTTTACACCAGAGAAAAGACTTATTCGAGTTCCTGGGGTGTCAAATGATTTGCTACGGAATCAGAACCTCAGGTCCACCAGATCTTTCACACCAGAGAAAAGACTTATTCGAGTTCCTGGGGTGTCAAATGATTTACTACGGAATCAGAACCTGAGGTCCACCAAAAACTTCACACCAGAGAGAAAAGCTATATTAATGATCCTGGTGTGACAAATCATTAACTTCGGAATAAGAACTTAAAGCGGTAGTAAACCCATCCATTTAACAGTTTAAAAACCCAGTTACATTTCCGGCATGTGCCGGAAATTTAACCCTCCCATTGGCTGTGCTCTAAACCAAACTGTCAAACCATCCATTGGCTGGTGTCATAGCTGATCACATGTGCAGCATCACGGCAGTTTTAGATTAAACAGAGGCCAAGATGGCAGCTTCCTTGGCTGAAAACGATAGTAGGGTTTACTACCACTTTAAGGTCCACTGCAGACTTCACCCTAGAGAAAAGCCCTATTCATGTGATAAATCTTTAGAACTTGATGATGTCCACCAAAGACTTCACAATGGAAAAGAGACTTATTCATGTTCCTAGCGTGACAGATCATCCTTTAACCACTTCAGCCCCGGAAGGATTTCCCATTGTAGGACCAGAGCTCTTTTTGCAATTCGGCGCTGCGTCACTTTAACTGACAATTGCGCGGTCGTGCAACGTTGTACCCAAACGAAATTGACGTCCTTATTTTTCCCCACAATTAGAGCTATCTTTTGGCGGTATTTGATCACCTCTGCGTAATTTCTGATCACCGCTATTAACAAAAAAAAAAGTGACAATTTTGGAAAAAAAGACAATATTTCTTACTTTTTGCTAAAATACAAATCAAAAAAAAAATATATAAAAAAACATTTTTTTTTAGCGGTACTGTGATATTGTGGCAGACATCTCGGACCATTTTTTACCCTTTTTTTTTTTTTTTTTTTTTTTTTTTTTTTTTTTTTTTTGGGACCATTGGCATTTATACAGCTATCAGTGCTATGAAAATGCACTGATTACTGTGTAAATGCCATTGGCAGTGAAAGGGTTAACCTGCAGGGGGCGCTCTAAGGGTTAACTGTGTTCCCTCAGTGTTTTCTAACTGTATGGGGGCTGGGCTGGCTTGGGAAGGGGAGTGATATACCATATACAGGAAGCCTGTGATCACAGCCCTTCCTTGTAAGAATGGAGATCCGTGTTTACATACATGGACCTCCGTTCTCCCACTGCGGGGGAGCCATCGCGGGTAGCCGGAGCCCATCGAGTTTGCCCTACCCGCTCCCTGGCACACCCGGAACACAGTGAGCGCACGAGCTCACAATACTCGTTATCGCGGCCGCCGTCAGGTGACGGCGTTTCGCTATAGCGAACCACTTTGCCGCCGTCAAGCCATGGCGGGTGGTTGGCAAGTGGTTAAGACAGGAATCTCCAAACCACGGCCCTCCAGCTTTTGCAGAACTACACATCCCATGAGGCATTGTAAAACTCTGACATTCAAATACATGACTAGGCATGATGGGAGTTGTAGTTCCTGAACAACTGGAGGGCCATAGTTTGGAGACCCCTGCTTTAAGGAATAAGAACTTAAGGTCCACCAGAGTCTTCACACTGGAGAAAAGTCCTATTCGTGTTCTTGGTGTGACATGTCATTCACTATGAAATCAGAATTTGAGGTCCATCAGAAACTTCACACCAAAGAAAAGCCCTATTCATGTTCCTAGTGTGACAATTCATTCACTACAAAATCAGAACTTGAGGTCCACCAGAGACTTTACACTGGAGAGGACCCTTATGCATGTTCCTAGTGTCACAGATCATTTGCTAAGGAAGAAGAGTTTAAGGTCCATCAGAGACTTTACACCAGCCGAAAGCCCTATTCAAGTTCCTAGTGTGACAGATCATTCACTAAGAAATCAGAACTTGAGGTCCAACAGACTTCATACCGGAGAGGAATTTTATTCATGTTCATAGTGTGACAAATCATCCTCTAAGGAATAAGAACTTAAGGTACTCCAGAGCCTTCACACCACAGAAAAACCCTATTCCTGTTCCTAGTGTGACAGATCATTCACTACGCAATTAGAACTTGAGGTCCACCAGAGACTTTATACCGGAGAGGAACTTTATTCCTGTTCCTAGTGTGACAAATAATCCTCTAAGGAATTAGAACTAAAGGTCCACCAGAGACTTCACCCCAGAGGAAAGCCCTATTCATGTTTCCAGTTTGACAAATCATTCACTATGAAATCAGAACTTGAGGTCCACCAGAGCCTTGGCACTGGAGAGGAGCCTTATTCATGTTCCCAGTGTGACAAATAATCCTCTAAGGAATAAGAACTTGAGACAATCCAGAGCCTTCACACCACAGAAAAACCCTATTCCTGTTCCTATTGTGACAGATCATTCACTATGCAATCAGAACTTGAGGTCCACCAGAGACTTCGGACTGGAGAGGAGCTTTATTCATGTTCCTAGTATGACAGATAATCCTCTAAGAATAAGAACTTAAGGTACTCCAGAGCCTTCACACCACAGAAAAACCCTATTCCTGTTCCTAGTGTGACAGATCATTCACTACGCAATCAGAACTTGAGGTCCACCAGAGTCTTAACACTGGAGAAAAGTACTGATCGAGTTCCTAGTATGACAAATCATTCATTAGAGAAAACAAAACTCATTAGTCACCGGAAACTTCACACCAGCAAGAACACCATTTCGTATTCTGTGCTCAACGGATGTTTCTCACACAATAGGGATCTCCCTAAACATTCATACCTCCATACATTGGAGAAACCATTTAAATGCCCAGAATGCTGTAAATGTTATAGTTGGGAATGAGTCTAATTCAACATCTTAAAACACTGCACAAAATTGAGAAAGGAAAAAAACTTGGAGGGGAGCTAGTTCATTTACTTACCTTTCCCCCAGCTTCTACCTACAATGTCTAGGTTGAGGTGACATTACCATCATTCCAGGTTAGATCCCAGGGATGGTTGAGTAGCCGGAATCTGTTGAGCAAACATGCATGCACTGTCCTGTAGCGATATCTCATGAGAATTGCGGTACTCAGCATTCCCTGGGTTCTTATTGGAAGGAGCATAACATCACCTCCTGCAATATGGATGCTGGGTGAAAGGTAAGTAAAATTTCAAATTTGTTATTCAACCGAAGATTTTTTTTTTTTTGGGGGAAGGAGCCCTCAGAGAATATGTAGACCTTCCATGGAGTGTTTATTTTTTGTTTTTTCTTACCTACCTTTGTATGATAAAGATTAGTTTTTTTAAAATGAGCCCATCACATAAGCCACCATATTGAACTATGGTGCCCCAAAAAGTAGTGTTTGTAAAAAGTGGGCATTTTCTTTGGAAGTCTCCAACTGTGAAAAGCCACAAGTTAATACTTTCGATTTGGTGGCTAGTAGAGCAGTGGAAGCAATGCCAGGGTTCATATCAAGAGATGATCTCAAGGTGATGACTACAGGACTAATTCACCCACTTCAGCTGATCTTTTCCCTTCACTGACTTACCAGGCCTTGCTCTGTCTGGCGTTGTGTCTGTGTCGAGGTGGCCATCTTGGTAGAGGCAGAGCCTTACTTCCTCATGTAAAGAGAACAGGGAGCAGCACAGCAGTCACTAAACCTCACGCTGCGCTTTGTGATTGGTCCTGAAGTCATCTAGGACCCGTCCTGTGCCCCAGAAGACTTTGGTAGGGAGGGGGAGGGAGACCTTCCATTTCCCATCACCTAAGGCGCCCAGAACGGAAGTACCCATAAAAATCGGGTATCCGCACCCCCCCCCTCCTCCCCAAAAAGCTCTGTTTTGCCATCAGGAACTGGGGACTTAAAGCGGAAGTTCCACTTTTGAGTGGAACCCCGTTTTAAGAATACTCATATTGTATACATTATAAGGTTTAATCTGTTGGACAACAGTTACCCTCCGGCCGGGGGTCAACACCAGGTGCCTGAGTCAAAGGGCTCAGGGGCTAAGCTGTGGAGCAATCCACAACAAATGGGCATAAACCAAGCATACAAGAATGAGATTGGAAAAGTATAAAGAATAAAATAAGGGGGGGGGGAGGTGATGGGAGGGGTCAGGTAAAGGTTGGGGGAATCCCAGAAGAATGGGTAAAAGGTACCCCCAGGCCCGTAGGTGCAAAAGGTCAACTGGGGAGGCCCAGGCTGGTCGGGTGCAAGGTTGGCAGAGTGTAAGACCTCCACGGGGCCCACAACATAAGAAAATTAGTGTGGGAGTCATAGAGGATACTAGTCCTCTTCTCATTAATCATGAGAGTCGTTAGTAAATGTTTAACCTCTGCGAACGAGACAGTTGGCTTTTTCCAGGACCAGCAATAAAGAAGCAGCTAATTTCTGCCGATAGGAGAAGAGGCCTGGGATTGGGCAATGGAGCAGAGGCAATTTGGAATCTTTGTGGGTAGGTACCTGAGGAAGGGTGAATAGAAGTCCAAACACCCTCGACCAAAATCCCACTAGGCTGGGGCAGGACCACCAGATATGGAGTTCGTCTCCTCGTTGGCCACATCCCCGGAAACATCTATCACTGTAAGATGGGTTGGATTTGGCAATACGGGTTGGGACCCAATACCAACGGAGGAGAACCTTATAGGCTGTATTGAAGGAGCGATAAAAGTGATTTTTTTAGGGTACAGTTTTGGCATGAATACATTTCTAGATGTTTCCTATACCAAAACGATTCTTCACTTATTGAGATGTATAGATGTTATATTATGTAAGAATTACACTCTATATCTGTATTATAATGTGTATACATTTTTAGCTAATAAAGATATTTTTATTACTTTTTCCTGCCTTCCTTGGAGTCAATACAAAGAACCTTTAAAAGATACGTACACTTTAACGTTATCCTTTTTCCGCCTTTCCCACTGACCTATAGAAGCAGGGCCAGGACAAGGGGTGAGCAGGAGGGACGGCTGCCCTGGGCACTGTGGCATCATGTGAGGTGGGGGCTCTGTGAGGAGATTGGGGGGGGGGGGGGGGGGGGTTTGTGTTGTGTGGGGGAATTTTGGGGGTGGCAGGGGGTACAAATTGATCTAGGATGGGAAATTTGTGTGGAAGTGCTGGGAGTGGTGATTTAGGAGGACTTGTGCTGGGATGGGTGGTGGGAGAAGAGGAGTTGAGATTTGGGTGGGGGGGGGGTTGTGCTAGAGAAAGTGATGCGGTGGTGGTGGGGGGGATTCATGTTAGTAAGGATGATTGGGAAGTATCTGTGCTACAAATGGAATTTTTATGGTGGGGGGGGGAGAATTTGTGCTAGGAAGTAGAGGGGTGGATTTGTGCTGGGGGGGGGGGGGGTAAGTTGTGTACTTGAAGTGGAAATATGAGGGGTAGAA
>BLSH010116141.1:519308-532059 GCA_018402905.1 Glandirana rugosa
CCCCCCCCCCCCCCCCCCCCCCCCCCCCCCCCCCCCCCCCCCCCCCCCCCCCCCCCCCCCCCCCCCCCCCCCCCCCCCCCCCCCCCCAGTTTGGCATGTTCGCCCTGGGCTGTAGATGACCTTGTCCTAGCACTTCATAGAAGTCTATGGGGCTGTGTCCCGGGCCAAAGGGGAAGATGACCCCATAGGAGTCTAGTGGGCTGTTATGTGTAGGTATGACCAGGAAAGTGGGGCTTGCAACACTGGATGGAAACAAACCCCACAGGGCGTGGCTGGAGGTAAGTACGTGTCTGCAGATAAAATCACCACTTAGTCCAGTTACACATCTTTTAATAAGTCATTATGTAAAGTATATGTTTTTTAAATCCTACCACTATAAATACCTGAATGTATCTTTATATTAGTGGTTTCCTGTAATTCCATATACACCAGCACCAAGTCTGAAACAGGGAGGGACAGAAGCCAATCAGGATCCTCCGCATTCATTATTGCAGTCACACTAACACTGTGAACGTGCTTAAAGTGGATAATTCCTCATTGTGTTGCAGTTCCTTCACTGCCCAATCAGCAAGCTGGAGGTGTGTCTTTGACCAAGGTGTATTGCTTAACTGCTGTTGAAAGAAGTGAGGTCAGCACCTGGCTATGATGTCTGGCAGGGGGGTCGTCATCACAAAAACAGCAGGAATGCACGCTCTCTCCCTGCAGAGCATTGTCTCCTCCCACCTTTCTCAGGACACAAGTGACTCCTCCCACATCACTTTATCTCCTTGATAAGCAGTGACTCCTCCCACCTGACTCTACCTGCACTGCAGTGACCCCTCCCACATTTCTCTCTCCCTGCACAGAGGTGACTCCTCCCACCTCACTCTACCTGCACTGCAGTGATCCCTCCCACATTCCTCTCTCCCTGCACAGAAGTGACTCCTCCCACCTCACTTTCCCTGCACTGCAGTGACCCCTCCCACATTTCTCTCTCCCTGCACAGAGGTGACTCCTCCCACCTCACTCTACCTGCACTGCAGTGATCCCTCCCACATTCCTCTCTCCCTGCACAGAAGTGACTCCTCCCACCTCACTTTCCCTGCACTGCAGTGACCCCTCCCACATTCCTCTCTCCCTGCACAGAGGTGACTCCTCCCACCTCACTCTACCTGCACTGCAGTGACCCCTCCCACATTCCTCTCTCCCTGCACAGAAGTGACTCCTCCCACTTCACTCTACCTGCACTGCAGTGACCCCTCCCACATTCCTCCCTCCCTGCACAGAGGTGACTCCTCCCACCTCACTCTCCCTGTATGCTCCGTTCAGTGGGGGTGTAATATGGCATTTAATTGAGAGACAGACCAAAAGTAAACAGTTTATGCTGTGTGCTGTTGTTAGAATGACCATAATGTTCTGTGACTCCGGTGTATCCATTAAATGACCTTTTGTGTAAAACAAATATTTCATATAAAAGATAAACACAGCATAGAACATGTAAGTCAAAAAGACTAATAGTCAATCACTGAAAGGTGGGACAGTAAAGGGTTAATGTACGAGAAGTGTTGATGGGGCTATAAAGGTTGGGGGGGTGACAGTAGAGGGCTAATAGTGCATGGGAGGGGACAGTAAAGCAGTAAAGGGTTAATATGTAATGAAGGTGGAGGGGACAGTGAAGAGTTAATATATAATTAATTGGGAGGAGGGGACAGTAAAAGGGTTAATATGTATTGAAGGGGGAGGGGAAAGCAAAGGGTTAATATATAGTGATAGTGCAGAGCGGACAGTGAAGGGTTAATAGTGAATTGGAGGAGAGAACAGTAAAGGGTTGCTATATAGTGAACGGTTAATAGTCAATGGGCAAGGGGAAGGTAAAGTGTTAATATATGGTCAATGGGAGGAGGGGACGGTGAAGGGTTAATAAATAGTCAATGGGCGGGGGGACAGTAAAGGGTTAATATATAAAAAAATGGGAGGACAGTGAAGGGTTAAAATATAGTGAATGTGAGAAGAGGATGGCTAAGGGTTAATAGTCAATGTGAGGAGGGGACAGTAAAGGGTTAATATATTGTAAATGGGAAATACGGTATCTAGTGAATGGGAGGAGGGCACAGTAAAGGGTTAATATATGATGACTGGTTATCTCTATGGACACCTCCCACAGCGCTGCCCATAGTATGCATAAAGTGCTATGGCTGGGAGAGGACATTGGCTACAAGAAAATGGCCACCAGTGTGTGTGTGTGTGTGTGTGTCTTGATGTGATCACATGACTAAGCACATGTTGCTATGAGGACGCCATGTTGCTTCCTGGCAGTGCCCACAGTTGATGTACTCTTTCCCTATCCATGTCCAGGAGGATCAGGTCAGTGTGTGATCAGAGGTACTCTGCATTCCTCTACATCTCCTTCCACCATCCGCCCCTCCCCCTTTGTGCTTCACTTCCTTTTTCTTTTAATTCTCTTTAGGGACTTTTGACCATTTTAAAGCGTTTCTAAAGGCAAACATTTTTTTATTAAAATAATAGACATGTCATACCCACTTGCTCTGTGCAATAGTATTGCAAAGAGCAGCCCCAAACCTCCTCTTCCCCCACTGGTGCTTTCAGCTCCTTCAGCTCCTTCTCTTCTGTGTCTGCCTGACAAACATTCCCATAGACACACTCCAAAACCTTGTGGACAGCCTTCCCAGAAGAGTTGAAGCTGTGACAGCTGCAAAGGATGGGCAAACTCAATACTGAACCCTACGGACCAAGACTGGGATGCCAATAACGTTCCTGTGCGTGTAAAGGCAGGTGTCCCAATACTTTTGAAAATACAGTGTATTTAGAACTGAACCACTATGGCGGTGTCTCCTCTCACTTCCTGTTTTGGCTAAGGGACAGGAAGTGAAAGTAAATCTCCCCAATGGGACACAGATCACACAAAAAAATCTGACGGGTCATAATCCTTCCTTATTCTATCCAAATTAATTAAAAAAAAGGTTGTACTTCTACCTTAATGTACAGTTGTAATGGATGTAATTAATGGTCATAGTAAAATGCCTATTTCAATGGTATCACATGCATGCTTTATACACATATATGCTATTAGCTTATTATATATATATTCCTTGCTCAAACATGTTTGCTCAAAACAATAAGGAAACAGATGATTTCTAAGATGGCGCTTCCAGTAAGAAGTTACACCCAAGGCAGAAGATTATCATATCCTGGAAGAAAGTTATACTCGCATAGATACATCCAATCATGAACTTATGTTTATTTATGCCACGTCTATAAGGCATTTCCTGCAATGCCTTGCAAAGTTTTTATAAACTTAAAAAGAGGAACCAATAAAGCAGAAGTATCTTAACCCTGAACCTTTGAGTCAGTGTCTGATATCTCTCTCTCTGTGTACACACATCGTATTGAAATTAGGCCAGGGACAGATATAATTCTGACGGTACTGATCCGATCCAAAACATTTGGCGCCCAACGTGGGGCATTGGGTTCTGTACCAAAGAGTAGCTGATCGAGAGGAGGCTGGGATGAACCAAGACACAGATGGGGGAAAGAGACTGATCACCTCTAAAAATACGGTAAGACATATTGTAATATCTGGCCTGTATACCCTCTCTGTGATTTGGTTTATCTCTGTGTCCGTATCGGCTGCTTGCGGTCAGCAAAGACAGGTAACATAACTTGCCCAAGGACTGTTTACAAAGAACCTGTATAAGTTATATCTGCCGCCTGTTTTATGTTATATGTGCTGCCTTGTGATAGGGTGACGAGATAAGCAGAAGGGAAATAGAGTCACAGACGAAATAATTAGCTGGCGTGAATAAATAGACTCCCCTCGAGAGGCGACGTTAGTGTACGGTGTTACACGGGTGCCCGAGGGGAGGGGGAGACGCCAGGGAACGCGCTTGGCACGGGGATCCTGTGACAGGTATTCTGAGTCTCACCCTCCTTGTATGCATGTAATGTCATGTCCTGAATGTGTATGTGGTTTGTTACTGGGCATTAACGAAGAAGGTTGGGGATTAGTCAATGTGATTATCTACTTCCGCACTGCCTATCGTATATTCACGGCGGCAGTGTGTTTGTGGCTGTGTCCCACGAATCGTCGTAAATAAGCGGCAATCTGCGGGTGGCCGCTAGGGGGTGCGCGCACGCGCCCACCGTACTCCTGAGGAGTGTGCCCGCGGCTCGGCCGAACCCGATGTCCGCCAGTGAGCGGCCACAGCAAAGGAACGGGGAACCGTCGATGTAAACATGGCGGTTCCCCGCTCTGTTAGTGGGGGCATAGGAGATCTACTGATCCCTGTCACTGGGATCAGTTAGATCTCTTATGCCCATGGTAGCCCAGCCCCCCCACAGTTAGAATATGCCCAGGGAACATAGTTAACCCCTTCACTACACCCCTTCAATACCAGTGACATTTACACAGTAATCAGTGGATATTTAAATTTCTGATCGCTGTATAAATGTCATTGGTCCCAAAAAAGTGTCAAAATGGTCCGACATGTCTGCCCCAATATCACAGTACCGCTAAAAATCACAGATCGCCGCCATTACTAGTAAAAAAAAAACAAAAAACCCAGAAATGAATTCTCATCATCCGTAAACGTGCCCACTTTTGCGCAAACCAATCAATAAACGCAGATTGCGTTTTTTTTTTTTACCAAAAATATGAGGAAGAATATAAATCGGCCAAAAATTATGAAAAAAAAAGTTTTGTTATATTTTTTTTTTGGATTTGGATTTTAGCAAAAAGTAAGAAAAACATTTTTTTTTTTTTGCAAAATTGTCGCTCTTCTTTTGTTTATAGCGGTGATCAGAAATGACGCAGAGGCGATTGAATACCACCAAAAGAAAGCTCTATTTGTGGGGAAAAAAGCAAATTTTGTTTGGGTACAACGTCGCACAACCAAGCAATTGCCAGTTAAAGCGACGCAGTGCCGAATCGCAAAAAGTGCTCTGGTCCTAAACTGGGAAATCCTTCCGGGGCTGAAGTGGTTATACCAGGATATAAAGAAGAGATTCTTGGTCTGAAACCTTTATCAGCAGATATTCCAGACGTACTAGTGTTTAGGCTGAACGTACATTACCCAGGTCGGAGCATCGTTCCCTATATAGTGTAATCAGGGCCGGCGCTAACATAAGGCAAGTAAGGCGGCCGCCTTGTGGCGGCAAGAGAGGGAGGGGCGCTGAATCCGAGGATCCCTTAAGTGCTTATGCAGGCGCCGCCCTGCTCACACTGCTCCACGCGGCACTGCAGACATCACACCCGGTTTCCGGCTGTGAGCTTCAGCTGCTGCCTTCACACTCGCCAGCTCTCACAGCCAGGGGCGGACTGACCATAAGGGCACTCGGGCACTGCCCGAGGGCCCTTGGCCAGTAGGGGGCCCCATGAGAGGCTCCTGGTACTTTAGTCCCAAGGAATCTGTGCTGATCCTGGAGCCCAGTGCCGGGCCAAGTTCCAGCACTGAGCTCCGATACCTGGCCTGCACAGGGGCACGCTAGCGTGGGCACTCAGGACACCTTTCCCACACCTGTAGGGGCGAACGTATGTAATGTGGGCGCAGTGCAATAAGTAGGTGGTGTTTTGTTTGGCTTGAGTGTGGACAGGGACACAGGGGGGCCCCATGATCTTCTATTGCCCGGGGGCCCCATGGGTTGTCAGTCCGCCCCTGCTCACAGCCACTTCTCCTCCTTTCTCTTAGATGAAAGGCAGATGATGGCCTTTCCTTTCTGCACATCGGTCACTTGCTGCTTTGCTGCTCCCCAAAGAATCCCCTCTTACGTGGGTGGAACCCATAGGTGTGCACAGCCTATTGCATTGCGCAAGTGTGTGTGTGTGTGTATATATATATATATATATATGTCAGGAGGGCAGAGATCGGTGTCAGTTGTTTATTTTTATTTTATTTATTTACAATTTTGTTTTTTTTATTATTTTTTACAATATAATATATATATATATATATATATATATATATATATATATTGCCCTGCTGGGGGGTGGGGGGGCTTTGGTGAAATATCAGGCGTCTAAACAGACCCCTGATGTCTCATTTTCGAAACAGAGAAAGGGACTGAGGACAGAGATTCCCCCGTCCCTTTCTCTGCAGCCAGGCAGCAGGGGGAACCTGCACACTACAGGGTGATTAAGGTGTGCGAAGGCACACCTGCCACCCTATGTGCGAACGCCTATGGTGGAATCCCTCTCAGCCCAGCAGACTCGTCTGTGAACTGGAGGTGAGTGAGGGAGTGGAGGGGGGAGCAGCCGAGTGAGACCAGGGAGAGGCGCCTGCAGGCACAGTGCAGGGATGGCACAGATCCTCAATGGAAGGCAATGCACAAAGTACTTTATCATGTCAAAACTGACAGTCGGACCTGAATGGAATGGCCGTGTGAAAGGGGCCTTGGTCTGCATGGTTTCTATGTGTAGAAATGGCTATCTTCATAAAGAAGGAGCAGGGCTTTGTTGCTGCCCCCCCCCCCAATGACTGTTGTTCAGATGGCTGGAGGCAGTATCACCTCAGGGCCGGCTCTACCACTAGGCGGAGTAGGCAACTGCCTAGGGTGCACTGCTGCCTAGGGGCGCCTGGCCACTGTTGATCTATCACTGGCTGCTCTGCATTGATTCATGTAAAAACGGACACTGTCTGACTGAGATAATGAGATTGTATTATCACATGCCATTTGCAAATGTATATAGAAATAGTGACTGATCTGCCAAATACCCCCCCTCCGCCCCCACCCCCCATGAGGCTGTATTTGATGGGCACAGGTGAGGCTGTATTTGATGGGCACAGGTGAAGCTGTATTTGACGGGCACAGGTGAGGCTGTATTGATTGGCGCTGGTGAAGCTGTATTTGATGGGCACTGGTGAGGCTATATTTGATGGGCACAGGTGAGGCTGTATTTGATGGGCACAGGTGAAGCTGTATTTGATGGGCACAGGTGAGGCTGTATTTGATGGGCACAGGTGAGGCTGTATTGATTGGCGCTGGTGAAGCTGTATTTGATGGGCACAGGTGAGGCTGTATTTGATGGGCACAGGTGAGGCTGTATTGATTGGCGCTGGTGAAGCTGTATTTGATGGGCACTGGTGAGGCTGCATTTGATGATCAGGCTGGGCAGGGGAAAGGGGGTGGAGTCAGGGGTGGAGCCAAGGGGGGCAGCAAAATGAGGTTTCGCCTAGGGTGTCAAAAATCCTTGCACCAGCCCTGTGTCTCCAGCTGTTGCAAAACGACAAGTCCCATCATGCCCCTACCTATGGGTGTCATGCTTGTGGCTGTCAGAGTCTTGCTATGCCTCATGGGACTTGTAGTTCTGCAACAACTGGAGGTCCGCTAATTGCATATCCCTGCACTATAGCGTGCTTTATTCTTTGCATTTACAGGGTTCCCTGTGGTTGGTACCAGACCAAGCTACTATACCTGCAGTGTTGCTTCTTGAGTGAAGTGGTTGTAAATATCCAGCAGATGACAAGCGCATGTGACCTCATAAGTAGGTGCTTTGTCTTGGTGATGGTATGCTGAAGGTGGTGCAAACAGCTTGCAGTGGATCTGCACAGGTTAATCACAGCACAGTTTTATTGGATTTTGTTTAGTGAAATGTATGTTTTATGCTGATTATTTATTGTACTAGCACTTTGGAATGCACATATATTAATTATTCTCAATATCTATCACAGTATAGCACTTTAACCACTTCAGCCCGGGAAGGATTTCCCACTTTAGGACCAGAGCACTTTTTGCGATTCGGCACTGCGTCGATTTAACTGACAATTGCGCGGTCGTGCGACGTTGTACCCAAATGAAATTTGCGTCCAAATAGAGCTTTCTTTTGGTGGTATTTGATCACCTCTGCGTCATTTCTGATCACCGCTATAAACAAAAGAAGAGCGACAATTTTGCAAAAAAATCCAAATTTCTTACTTTTGCTAAAATACAAATCCAAAAAAAAAATATAAAAAAACATTTTTTTTCATCGGTTTTGGCCGATTTAGATTCTTCCTCATATTTTTGATTTTAAAAAAAATCTCAATCGGCGTTTATTGATTGGTTTGCGCAAAAGTTGCCGTGTTTACGGACGATGAGAATTAATTTCTGGGGTTTTTATTTATTTATTTTTTTATTTTTTACTACTAATGGCGGAGATCTGCGATTTTTAGCGGTACTGCGATGTTGCAGCGGACATGTCGGACCATTTTGACACTTTCTTGGGACCACTGGCATTTTTACAGCGATCAGTGCTAAAAAATGCACTGATTACTGTGTAAATGCCATTGGCAGTGAAGGGGTTAACCTGCAGGGGGCGCTCTAAGGGTTAACTGTATTCCCTCAGTGTGTTCTAACTGTGTGTGGGCTGCCCTGGCTGGGGGAAGGGGGTGATCACGGCTTCCATATAGAGGAAGCCTGTGATCACCGCCCTTCTCCCTCTATGAGAACGGAGATCCATGTTTACTTACACGGACCTCCGTTCTCTCACTGGGGGTGGGGGTCTCTTGTAACCAGTTTGCCAGATCCTGAAAGACAGCCCATGCCGTTTTATAGGAGAATTGCACCGATCCAGAAAGCATATTCTTGTGCCTGGCGAGACCTAGTAAGCCCGTGTGAAATTAAGGCAGGAGATGCCTATTGGCCGGTGATGGAAAAATGTTTCAATGCCACTAGAATTGATGACTCAGGGTGTGAATTTGTGATTCAGTTGCAGCAGTGGGCGCGAGATCGCCTAGCAGACCAAGCAACCAATATACAGGCCGTTACACAAGACAAGCCTGAATCAGTTGAGAAATTTCACCCTAGAATTTCACAGGTATTCACAGATTTGGGATTCAGCATGCAGAATAAGGCACACACCCAAATGCTATCCTCCGCATTTGTTTCAGGCCTTAGGGAACCTATCCGAAAAGGTCTGCTTGTATCTCGCCCAGAATATAGAGTGCTGCCTCTTGATACTCTACTGTTGGTAGCAAAGGGCATAGAATCTTCACAGGGAAGTAAAAAGATAACCCCTCCATGGTGACCTCTGACACACCATATCTGGTCTGCTATAATTGCGGTAGGCCCGGACACTTCAAAAGGGAGTGTCGAAGCCCTCGGAGGTTTGCCAGCCGTGGGAGCGACCCACAAGGAGGTGCTCAACACCACGGATGAAACAACCAGGAGAACCCATCCGGCCCTGTGCCCAACACTTGGCCTCCTCCTCCTCCTCCCGATCAAATGAATCTCCTCCGCTAGGATTTCGGCAAACCTGTGTCATACACGCCAACTAGAGCTGCATGATTCTGGCCAAAATGAGAATCACGATTCTTTTGCTTAGAATAAAGATCACGATTCTCACGGCGCAAAATCTTACATATGCAAAAAAATTGGCCTAGCGGCACTGCTTGTTTATTTTTTTTTTTGAAAGGGTAATTTTCCCAAAAAAATTGCATTTGAAAGACCGCTACGCAAATACTATGTGGCATAAAATATTGCAACAACCGCCATCTTATTCTCTAGGGTCTTTGCTAAAATATATATATAATGTTTGGGGGTTCTAAGTCATTTTCTAGCACAAGATACTGGATTTTTATTTGTAAGCAGCAAATCAGAAAAGATTTAGTCTTAATGGTTAAACCAAAAATCTTCTATACACGGGAGTTCATTCCTTTGAAGTAATTACATTGTATCTTTCTAGCGTCTTTTATCACCAGTGACTTCAGAACTCGGCAGTCTGCCCAGAGACTCAAGTCGCTCCGACTTAGAAAAGACTTCAGGCATCTTGCATTGACTTTTATTACAGTCAAGTCATGCTGAGTCGCCCCACAAGTCAGACTCCATTAACTGCACTGAAAATCGCGGTAATGCGCAATGGAGATCGCGCGGGGGGTGAATCGAGATCGCGATTTTATTACGAATAATTGTGCAGCTCTAACGGCAACTATGACTGCATCATCTAAAGACGCTGGAGCATATTCCCCATGACTATCATCCAAAACACAGTGAGGGAGGAGACAATGAAAGGTCAGTGCACGTTGAGTGGGGGCAATAAAGGGTTAATGTACAGTCAGCGGGGGAGGAGACAGTGAAGGGTTAATGCACAGTGAGTGGTGGAGGGAGGCGGTAAAGGGTTAATGTGCAGTCAGTGGGGGAGGGGAGAGTAAAGGGTTAATTTACAATGATAAACAAGGAGGATAGAGGAATCACATGGATGGTGTATATGGAGTGCACTGTATGGTACATCCAGGAGGACTCCACAGAATCGCAGGACCAAGATACAGGGCAGCAACAAAAGGTAAGTGCAGGGGCGACACAGCAGGAACAAATAGTTGATGTACAGTGGATGGGAGGGGAACAGTAAAGGGTTAAATGCACATATTCGCCAGCACACCATGGATTGTCAATTACGTCCAAATCTTTATTTCAGAATGATCACATCACAGAAGACTTAGTGACATGTTTTGAAGCCACGCAGGACCCCTTTGTCAGACATGGGATGGGATAGTAAAGGGCTAATGTACATAGGATAGGAGGTAAAGGATTAATGTACTTTGGATGGGTGGGGAAAGCAGTAAAGGGTTAAAGTACATAGGATGGGAATGTGCAGTAAAGGGTTAATGTGCAGTGCATGTGAAGGGGCAGTAAAGTAAATGTACAAGGGATGGGAGAGGAAGGTAAAGGGTTAATGTACAGTAGATGAGAGAGGGAAGTAAATGGTAAATGTACAAGGGATGGGAGAAGAAGGTAAAGGGTTAATGTACATAAGATGGGAGAGGGAAGTAAAGAGTTAATAAGCAGTAAAGGGTTAATGTACATAGGATGGGAGGGAAGCAGTAAAAGGTTAATGTACATAGGATGGAAGAGGGAAGTAAAGGGTTAATGTATAGTAGATGGGAGAGAGAAGTAAAGGGTTAATGTACATAAGATGGGAGAGGAAAGTAAAGGGTTAATGTGCATAGGATGGGAGAGGAAAGTAAAGGGTTGATGTACATAGGACGGGAGGGAAGCAGTAAAGGGTTAATGTACATAGGATGGGAGAGGGAAGTAAAGGGTTAATGTACATAGGATGGGAGAGGGAAGTAAAGGGTTAATGTGCATAGGATGGGAGGGAAGCAGTAAAGGGTTAATGTACATAGGATGGGAATGGGCAGTAAAGGGATAATATACAGTGCATGTGAATAGGGCAGTAAAGGGTTAATGTAAATAAGATGGGAGAGGGAAGTAAAGGGTTAATAAGCAGTAAAGGGTTAATGTGCATTGGATGGGAGAGGAAAGCAGTAAAGGGTTAAAGTACATAGGATGAGAATGGGCAGTAAAGGGTTAATGTAAATAGGATTGCAGAAGTGCAGTAAAGGGTTCATGTACAGTAGATGGGAGAGGGAAGTAAAGGGTTAATAAGCAGTAAAGGGTTAATGTACATAGGATGGAAGAGGGAAGTAAAGGGTTAATGTACATAGGACGGGACGGAAGCAGTAAAGGGTTAATGTACATAGGATGGGAATGGGCAGTAAAGGGTTAATGTGCATAGGATGGGAGGGAAGCAGTAAAGGGTTAATGTACATAGGATGGAATAGGGAGGATTAATGTGTCCATTCCCCGTGAGCACAGATTGGCTACAAGAAAATGGCCTCCACTTATGTCTGAGGGTGATCATGTGACTCTCGGGTCAGGTGGCCATGTTGTTTCCTGGCACTGCTCGGACTTCCTGTGTCAGTAAAGTTACACAAGACTCAGACTGGACTCCACTTTACCTCCTGCATCTCCTCTGGCTGTGTGGAGATCCCCATAGCACTCCATGTCTATCTTCTGATCTCTCCTCCACCCCACACCAGACACCCCCATCAACATCCTAGTGACTGAAGGACAAAGGTGAGAGCCCTGGAGCCTGTGCCCGAGAAAACAAAGCAGGAATGGTAAAGTCCACACTTCAGTCCTGACACAAACACCAGAGTTAGGCTGAGGTGAGGGCTGCCTATTATTTCCTGTCCTCCACATGGACTGAGCTGGGTGAAGCCCTCCTACAGCAGGGTACATGAATATGGCCGAATACATGAAATGGTGAGAGGAGTTGGAGGACCCTGCACCTGCTGCTTCTGCAACTCAGTGATCTCCATGGTCTCTGTGTTCAGCCTCTGAATAGAGCTTCTTGGGAATAAGCCGTACATAACGACAGCCAACCCGAATGTTCCACAGTAGCTGGAGGGAAGGGGGGCTCAGGCCATCTCTGTGAACCTTGACTCTCGTTCTCTTTTTTGCCCTACGCTGTTCTCCAAGGGTGGGGGTCATACGTTGTACTCTAAGGGTGGTGGTCGTACACTGTTCTCCATTCCAGAGTTGGTGGTGGTCACACACTGTTCTCCAAGGGTGGTGGTTGTACGCTGTTCTCCAAGGGTGGTGGTTGTACGCTGTTCTCCAAGGGTGGTGGTCGTACACTGTTCTCCAAGGGTGTTGGTCATACCCTGTTCTCCAAGGGTGTTGGTCATACCCTGTTCTCCAAGGGTGTTGGTCATACCCTGTTCTCCAAGGGTGATGGTCGTACCCTGTTCACCAAGGGTGGGGGTCGTACCCTGTTCTCCAAGGGTGGGGGTCGTACGCTGTTCTCCAAGGGTGGTGGTCATACGCTGTTCTCCAAGGGTGGTGGTCGCACGCTGTTCTCCAAGGGTGGTGGTCGCACTCTGTTCCTCATTGGTGATGATCATACACTGTTCTCTATGCGTGGTGGCCTAACCAGGGCCGTAGATAATTTTTTGTCCTGGGGGGGGTTCAGCAGCCGGTACCAAGTGGTGAAGGGGGG
>BLSH010116141.1:532453-561189 GCA_018402905.1 Glandirana rugosa
CCCCCCCCCCCCCCCATTCACATCATGACTGCTCATTGATTGGTTGCTGGAGGTTTACAGCACATCATTACTGCTCACTGATTGGTTGCTGGAGGTTACAGCACATCATCTCACTGCCTGCACAACCATGGATCGGGGAGGTGGGGGACCCACCAATAGACAGAAAACCCCTAGAAGGTGTTATTAGCAATGAGCAGAGCACACACAGCTATGAAAGTAGGGACTGCAGTGAGTGTGAAAGAGGCCTTCATGGTGAAAGGTCTACTTTAAACCAGAGCAGCTTGTTCTGACTCTCATACACTCCATTTATTGTGTGGATGTATAGCTTGGTTTGAGACTGCATCCCAGTGATGGTCAACCGATGAGGTTTTCAGGGCCTCAACTGCAGCCCCTGACACACTAAAGGGTTGTGCATATAATTTACTGCCAGACATACTACGTGAGATGGTCAGAGACTGCAGGCGTACAAGAGATGGTCAGAGACTACAGACGTACTACAGGAGACGGTCAGAGACTGCAGACATAGTACAGGAAATGGTCAGAGATTGCAGGCATACAAGAGATGGTCAGAGACTGCAGTCATACTACAGGAGATGGTCAGAGACTGCAGACTACTACAGGAGATGGTCAGAGACTGCAGACTACTACAGGAGATGGTCAGAGACTGCAGACTACTATAGGAGATGGTCAGAGACTGCAGGCGTACTACAGGAGATGGTCAGAGACTGCAGGCATACTACAGGAGATGGTCAGAGACTGCAGACGCACTACAGGAGATGGTCAGAGACTGCAGACGCACTACAGGAGATGGTCAGAGACGGCAGACGTACTACAGGAGATGGTCAGAGACTGCAGACGCACTACAGGAGATGGTCAGAGACTGCAGGCGTACTACAGGAGATGGTCAGAGACTGCAGGCGTACTACAGGAGATGGACAGAGACTGCAGTCATACTACAGGAGATGGACAGAGACTGCAGGCGTACTACAGGAGATGGTCAGAGACCGCAGACTACTACAGGAGATGGTCAGAGACTGCAGACTACTACAGGAGATGGTCAGAGACTGCAGTCATACTACAGGAGATGGTCAGAGACTGCAGTCATACTACAGGAGATGGTCAGAGACTGCAGTCGTACTACAGGAGATGGTCAGAGACTGCAGACGTACTACATGAGATGGTCAGAGACTGCAGACATACTGGAGGAGATGGTCAGAGACTGCAGTTGTACTACAGGAGATGGTCAGAGACCATCCATGTACTCTCTTATCTCCTATCCCTGTACATTGTCTGCTGAACACTCACAATGGTCCTTCCTGATCACCATAAAAGGTGCTGTCGGTGTCTCCACACCCCACATGTCATTTACTTCCTGTGTGACACCGACAATGAGGACAGGTCCCAGACTTTCAGCATGGACTATACAGAGGAGGGAGGAGCAGTCCCTACCTCTCCTCCCCACTCATCATAGGTATTGTTGTTGGGGGTGGAGAGATTGGTTGTTAGGGGGATGTGGAGGTCACGTGATGGCAGGTCAGGCAGTGGTTGGTTGGGAATTGGCAGAGATGACGGAGCACCAAGCCGGGAGCCAAGCCACACAGCTGTAGTCCAACTCCACCCCAGTAGTATTTACATCTTATTTACGGGCAGCGCAGGTGCAAGGGGCAGCTGCTTTGTGCCCCTCAACAATGACGTTAAAGACAGCCTTGTGAGGGAGATGCGTTTCTAGGTTTTCTGCACCACATCCTAGTGTGAACCGGGGCTTATTATTGCCTTTTCAACACAATTAAAAAAGGGCCAAGGCACTGAGGGCAGCAAACAGCCTGGCTCTGGCAGCAATGTTGTTGTGCCTGGCAACCCCTCAGCCCTTTGGCTCTGCAGTCAGCACCACAACATAGCTGACAGAACCAGGCTGGGCTGTCAGTACCAACCAAGCAGTGGAAAATCGTAACTCACAAATCCAATGATTAGTGAATCATTTTACCAGTTGCCACAGACTCACTTACCACAATGGCAGCACAGCAGTGGTGGTAAGTGGTCTGTGATGACCGTCTCTCAGGCAGCAAGCAAGCCGAAAAGGAAAGAGGGAGGCTCAGCTCCTTAGCAGCAGTACTGCTACCTTGCATGTTCTCTGCTCCATTTTCCTCCGAAGTCAAAGGCGGGATGTACAGAGAGTGGAGACAGTCGGACACAGTGTGCGGGACTACAGACACCGCCCGCTCCCACTGTGTCTATGATCGGTCCACCGGGAACCCAGCACAGCCTGGTTATAACAGCATGATGTAAGTGCCTGTGACAGTGCCTTACACCCGACCTGCTGCATCCACTTCACCTGCAATACTGACTGCTGTGCTCCACTGTTTGTTGTTGCGGTGCTGGCGCCATGAGAGACGTCAGGGTAGAGACATTTTTATTTTTGGCAGGATGCTCTGGGGGAGATTTGAACACCCCAAACCCCCCCCTTATCTACAGCCCTGGGCCTAACATTGCCCTGGATCACTAACTGTAAAACTGACTCGCATATCCCCACACAATGTTGGGATAAGATCAGGGTAAGTCTATGGCAGATCTCCCTACAATGAAGAAAATTGCCAAATTGAATGTACAAGTTGTACGCTGGAATTTCATCATTCATTTCTTATGTAATTATCACAGATTTTCAGATTGCTGATGGTATGATGAAAGCACAAAACTGAAATACGTTACCACAGCACCAAGGATGGACCAGAGTCAAATGACTGAGAGGATATTAAACCTCACCCTGGAGATCATCTATCTGCTGACCGGAGAGGTGAGGAGGATTCTGGGAGGTCACATGACATCACTCTTATCTCTATTAATAAAACAGACCTGACCGGAGAGGTGAGGAGGATTCTGGGAGGTCACATGACATCACTCTTATCTCTATTAATAAAACACGGACCTGGCTGGAGAGGTGAGGAGGATTCTGGGAGGTCACATGACATCACAGTTTCTCTTTTTTTTTTATTTAAATATAGGGCCCTTCTGTAAAGAACACTGGCCATATGACCATCACACTTCCTCCATTGCAATCACTGCTATCCAAGAGAATCAACAAGGTGAAGATTCTAGAAGTCACCAACAAGATCATTGAGCTACTGACAGGAGAGGTGAGCGGTGCTGGGAATTCTGGGACATTATCCAGTAACAGACAAGGGATGTGTCTGGATGGTGACTGTATCATTGTGTGTGTCAGGTTCCTATAAGGTGTCAGGATGTCACTGTCTATTTCTCCATGGAGGAGTGGGAGTATTTAGAAGGACACAAGGATCTCTACAAGATGATGGAGGACCACGCAATTTTAAATGATGTAAAACTAGAAAAGAAGAACATTCGGGTCAATGATAGAATGCTGAATCTCACCCTGGAGATCATCTACCTGCTAATTGGAGAGGTGAGGAGGATTCTGGGAGGTCACATGACATCACTCTTAGCTCTATTAATAAAACACAGACCTGACCAGAGAGGTGAGGAGGATTCTGGGAGGTCACATGGCATCACTGTTCTGTTTGTTTTAAATATAGAGCCCTTCTGTAAAGTCTGCTGACTCCATGACCATCACACTTCCTCCACTTCAGTTACTTCTGACAAGGAGAATCGACAAGCAGAAGATTCTAGAAGTCACACAGAAGATCAATGAGTTGCTGACAGGAGAGGTGAGCGGTGCTGGGAATTCTGGGACATTATCCAGTAACAGGCAAGGGATGTGTCTGGATGGTGACTGTATCATTGTGTGTGTCAGGTTCCTATAAGGTGTCAGGATGTCACTGTCTATTTCTCCATGGAGGAGTGGGAGTATTTAGAAGGACACAAGGATCTCTACGAGGACGTCATGAAGGAGAATCAGCCGCCCCTCACATCACCGGGTAAGAGGAGACTGGATTGTATGTGGATAAGCAGAGATACCAATTTATTTGAAAAAGTAACATTATACAATACCTATGCAAGCAACAGCTGAAACAGTCATTTTATACGTTTTTAACAAAAGATATTTGACCAATTCATTGTATATGCTGCATTTTGGTTGGAACTTTTGAGTACTTTAATGGTTTCAGGATCTGGATGTTTCAGATGAAGTGGAGGCACTTTACTCCATATGAAAGGTCCATCTATATTCCTCATTATAATGTCATGTTCCCAACAAATGAGGAGGAGATACTGTACACCATATGAAAGGTCCATCTCCATTCCTCAATATAACGTCATGTTCCCAACAAATGAGGAGGAGATACTGTGCACCATATGAAAGGTCCATCTCCATTCCTCAATATATAATGTCATGTTCCCAACAAATGAGGAGGAGATACTATGAACCATATGAAAGGTCCATCTGCATTCCTCACTATAACGTCATGTTCCCTACAAATGAGGAGGAGATACTGTACACCATATGAATGGTCCATCTCCATTCCTCAATATAATGTCATGTTCCTAACAAATGAGGAGGAGATACTGTACACCATATGAAAGGTCCATCTCCATTCCTCAATATAATGTCATGTTCCTAACAAATGAGGAGGAGATACTATGAACCATATGAAAGGTCCATCTCCATTCCTCAATATAATGTCATGTTCCCAACAAATGAGGAGGAGATACTGTACCCCATATGAAAGGTCCATCTCCATTCCTCAATATAATGTCATGTTCCCAACAAATGAGGAGGAGATACTGTACACCATATGAAAGGTCCATCTCCATTCCTCAATATAACGTCATGTTCCCAACAAATGAGGAGGAGATACTGTACACCATATGAAAGGTCCATCTCCAATCCTCAATATAACGTCACGTTCCCAACAAATGAGGAGGAGATACTGTACGCCATATGAAAGGTCCATCTCCATTCCTCAATATAACGTCATGTTCCCAACAAATGAGGAGATACCGTACACCATAGGAAAGGTCCATCTCCAGTCCTCAATATAACAATGTCATTAATCTATGCACACAGTGACCTATTTAAAACCATTTTTTTCCCAGCAGGTTCACATGGCATCTTGAATTACTTGGAGGAACATCCTATTTTATCTCCAGATTCCAGCACCATAGATAATGACTTTGCCCGATATTCTTCAAAAGTGAAGCCCATTACTCCATACATACAGAGCAGATGTTATCGTGTGGATAAGTCAATGGTTGTTTTAAATCCTAAGGGGTCCTTTGATAGATCCCATGCTAGTTCCCTAAATATCTATCCAAAAGGTCACACTGTGAAGCGGTCAAAAGACATTTCTAGTTCTATGGACCCGTCTCCTATCAAGTCAAGTTCTGTCAAACATAAAGGCGAAAAGATGTTTCCCTGTCCTGAGTGTGATAAATGTTTTAACAGAAAGGCACATCTTGTTGCACATCAGTGCCTGCACACTGGCCTGTACCCCCATGTATGTTCAGAATGCCAGATGTCTTTCAGGGACAAAGATGGTCTTGTCCAACATCAAAGAATTCACACCGACGAGAGGCCTTTTTCATGTTCAGAGTGTGGTCAGTGTTTTAAACGGCGTAGTTATGTCGCGATACATCTCAGAAGTCACACAGGCGAGTCTCCTTTTTCATGTTCAGAATGTGGAAAGTGCTATAGAGAAAAAGGAGGACTCCTCAGACACCAGCGCACCCACACTGGGGTGATGCCGTATACTTGTGCAGAGTGTGGGAGAGGTTTTACACGGAGGGGTACACTCCTCAAACATGAGAGGATACACACGGACGAGCGTCCTTTTCCTTGTCCAGAGTGCGGAAAACGGTTCAAGCAGAAATTTAGTCTTGCCCAACATCTAAAACAACACAAAGACTAGAGTTAATTGTCAGGTTGGAAGGGTAGGAAAATTTGGGGAGCAATCGTTCATTGAAAACTCAAGTTGGGCCATGCTCAAAAAATTTCCCCTGGCAGGGGGTCTAATTGTCTTTGGGGTGCAAATAAACCATTCTTTACAAAACTGCCATTTTCTTGGCCAACACTTGAAGTCACACTGGAGAAAAGGGCTTTTCGAAGGTCATGTTCTGAGCAACACGGTGGGAGGGAGGTTTCATCACCCATTTGAGACAGCATTTTGAAGTGAAGGTCTTCTGATGTCCGAAGTACGACAGACATTTTCCACACTTGTGCCAACCTTGCATCTACTCACCAGCCCTCCCGAAGACATCTCTGTTCTGGTGCACCTGTGTGGGCAGGCTTTTGGTCAAAGGGCGTCTCAACATGCTTCAAGCACCTCCATCCAAGTAAGGTCATAATGGGCCAACTATGTACTCCTAATTCACAAGAGACCCAAAAGAGATGAAGATCACCTTTCTTCATTGTTCTGGAGCTTTTCTGAATTCATGTTCTCAGCGCCGTCATTGATTCTCACACGGAGGAGGCCTCAAAACCCATTTCAGACACCACTTCGAAGTGAAGGTCTTCTGATGTTTGGAGTACGGCAAACATTTTCACACGTGTGCCAAATTTACATCTACTCACCAGCCCTCTCTAAGATATCTGTGTTCTGGTGCCCCTGTGGGCAGGCTTATGGTCAAAGGTGCCTCTTAACATGCTTCAAAGACCTCCGCCCAAATAAGAGCAAACAAATATGGGAAACCCCATATACATAGGTGGACTTTACGGGCACACACAAGGCCAATGGGATTTGTAAAACATCAAGTTTATTTAATTAATAAAATACAAATTGTTCAAAAAGATAAAAGAATCTCCATGGAGCATGGAGGTACTCCAGGAATGAGAGTGACCCCAACAACAATGTCTGCAAGATCATTACATGCTATACAATGCCATGAAAGCAGAGAATGAAAGTCGACGCGTTTCGCAATGAGCTTCCTCTGGACTAATCTCTTGCAGACTTTGTGGTAACCCTGGTTCCAGTAGCAGGGGTGGTAGATAAGTGACTCAGGGGGGCGGACACAGGGGATGTATATCAAGCCGGACAAAAGGCTTGTGCATCTGTATATTAACTGTAACCGGAATAGTGGTTGGCCACCCAGATTTCTTATTGGATGTTAGGTGGGCATTAGTACTAAACATATGTGGCTAAGCCGCTGGCATTCCTGGACTCTGTCTTTCGATCATATAGGAGAATAGATCTGAAGCGTCCAGGTGCACACATCTAGGTTACATTTGGCGGGCTTCAGATCTATTCGCCCTTTGTGGCGTACGATCGAATATGCTTCTATGAGCTTTGAGCCATTCCCAGGTTGGGGATTTACATATGATCGAAAGACAGAGTCCAGGACCATCAGCGGCTTAGCTACATATGTTTAGTACTAATGCCCACCTAACATCCAATAAGAAATCTGGGTGGCCAACCACTATTCCGGTTACAGTTAATAGACAGATGCACGAGCTTTTTGTCCGGCTTGATATACATCCCCTGTGTCCGCCCCCCTGAGTCACTTATCTACCCCCCTGCTACTGGAACCAGGGTTACCAAAAAGTCTGCAAGAGATTAGTCCAGAGGAAGCTCATTGCGAAACGCGTCAACTTTCATTCTCTGCTTTCATGCTCTGGTATTAAGTATCACCTCTTGGCATTGTATAGCATGTAATGAACTTGCAGACATTGTTCTCTCATTCCTGGAGTACCTCCATGCTCCATGGAGATTTTTTTATCTTTTTGTACAATTTGTATTTTATTAATTAAAGCGGTAGTAAACCCATCCCATTTGACAGTGTGAAAACCAGATACATTTCCGGCACGTGCCGGAAATGTAACACTCCCGTTGGTTGTGCTCTAAACCAAACTGTCAAACCATCCAATTGCTGGAGTCATAGCTGATCACATGTGCAGCATCATGGCAGTTGAAGATTAAACAGAGGCCAAGATGGCAGCGTCCTTGGCTGAAAATGATAGGAGGGTTTACTACCACTTTAAATAAACATTATGTTTTACAAATCCCATTGGTCTTGTGTGTGCCCATAAAGTCCACCTATGTATATGGGGTTTGCCCTTTTCAATTTAGGACGATGGCACGCCTTAAAATGCTATCCTCTTCTCTTATCCGCCCAAATAAGGTCATAATGAGATGACCATTTACTCCTCATTCACAAGAGACTCAAATGAAATGAAGGTCAACTTTAACATGGGGGAGGCCTCATTACCCATTTCAGACATCACTTCGAAGTGAAGGTCTTCTGATGTCCAGAGTACGGCAAACATTTTCCACACTTGTGCCAACTTTGCTTCTACTCACCAACCCTCTCAAAGATATCTTTGATCTAGTGCACCCATGTGGGCAGGCTTTTAGTCAAAGTGCCTCTTAACATGCTTCAAAGACCTCCACCCAAATCGTCATAATGAGAGTCATAAATGTGCTCCTCATTCACAAGAACGCCAAAAAGATGAAGGTTGGCTTTCTACAATGTTCTGATGCTTGAGTTCTGAGTTGACGAGGAGGCCTCAATACCCATTTGAGACACCTTTTGCCTTTCTGGAGCTTCTCGTCCTGTTTAGTACTGTTTCTAAGGGTACTACTGAGGAGTGCAGCACCAAAGATCTCAAGGAGCAAATTGTTGTAAATAAGAGTTTTTCTATGACTAAAATCACTAATGTTGTTTTACATTTATATAAATAAAAGTAAACCTTTTGTCATATGTGGTGCAATTTTCAGTGTTTTATTTACCATACAGATTGGCTTTACATTTACGGTGAGACTGGAACATCAACCAAGCCGTGTTTAAGCCATAAAAACCCCAGTGTATAATAGTAAAAATTGCTAAAATCTACATATATGAAACATATAGATGGGTGTAGAGCAGAGGTCTCAAACTGGTGGCCCTCCAGCTGTTGCGTATCATTGGGGGAAATGATACTTAGCGACCGCCCCATGTACATTCAATGCAGCTGGGCGGTCGCTGTACGCTGGATCACATATCTGATACAAGATCAGTGCTTCCGGGTACAGGGCGCGCACGTCGCCCCAGCTGTGCAGTGCTTTGTTACAGCACAAGCCGATCAGCGGGTTTCGGCAATAATTGATCACCAGGACCCGCCGATCAGCTGTCATTCACGTAAGAGAGCTCTGTGTTGTAAACAACACAGAGCTCTGTACACAGACTTGCGATCTTGCAAAGCAAGGAAAAAATCAAGATCTCTTAGTAAAAGCAACACACATTGTTAGACACACCGTTAACCCCTTAATTGCCCCTAGATATTAACCCCTTCCAAGCCAGTGTCATTAGTACAGTGACCGTGCATATTATTATCACTGATCACTGTATTAGTGTCACTATTGGTGTCAGTTAGTGTACTCCCCAGCCAGCGTCAGCTAGTGTCAAATTGCCCGCCACACTATAAGTCGATTACCGCCATTACAGAATAAATAAAAAATAAATCCTATTTAATAATAAAAAAAATTCCAGTATATATCCCATAGATCAGGGATATGCAATTAGCGGACCTCCAGATGTTGCAGAACTACAAATCCCATGAGGCATAGCAAGACTGATAGCCACAAGCATTAAACCCAGAGGCAGAGGGACAATGAGACTTGTAGTTTTGCAACATCTGGAGGTCCACTAATTGCTTATCCCTGCCATAGATTGTAGATGCTATTTTTCACACAAACCATCTGGGATTTTTTTTTTCACCAAAGATGTAGCAGAATACATATTGGCCTAAATGGATGAAGAAATTACAGTATTTATAGAAATATATATGATTTTTTTTTTTATTATTAGATATGTTTTATAGCAGAAAGTAAAAAATATATATATTTTTTTTTTACTTTCAAAACTTTTATTTATTTATTTTTATCAAAATTTTCATGTGCGGTGTGTTTTTTTTTTTTTTTTTCTTTATATAATTAAATAAAAAGCCCAGCGGTGATCAAATACCACAAAAAGACTAAAAAAGTGTATATTGATTGGCTTGCGCAAAAGTTATAGCGCCTACAAACCTATGAGATTTTTATGGGATTATTTTATTTTTTATTGCGATATTGTACACATTGCACACTTTTTTGGGGACCAGTGACATCATTACAGCTAGTCTAGAGGCCAGTAGAAGGAGCTGTGAGCTCCGAGCGCGTAGCCTGCACTCTGTCATCGCGATCCCGGCCCATCAGACGAGCCCACAGGACAGCCACAGGAACGATGACACAATTTATTAAGCGTGTTGCCTTACATCTTGTAAGGGTTTTTAACCCCTTAAGGACTGCCCCATGCAGATATACTGCAGCAGGGCGGCCCTCCTAAGCAAAATCACGTACGTTTACGTGATTTTGTGCAGTGGGTCTGTGGCGCGCCGCCGGCGACCCGCTCCCGCTGTGATTGGACACAGCGGGAGTCAATCAGCGGGTCTCTCGGCTGCAATGTCCGCCGATCGCTCTCTGAAGAGGCAGCCCGCCGCTCTGTGAGAGAGGAAGATGGAGATCTTATTTTTCTGCTAAGCAGGAATACAGATCTCTGTCTTCCCACAGTCACAGCATTTCCCCTATAGTTAGAAAGCACTCCCTAGAAGCACACTTAACCCTTTGATCGCCCCTGGTGTTAACCCCTTCCCTGCCAGTGTCATTAATACAGTGACAGTGCTTTTTTTTTTAGCACTGATCACTGTTATAATGTCACTGGTCCCCAAAATAGTGTCAGTTCGGTGTCCGATTTGTCCGCCGCAATGTCACAGCCCCACCAAAAACTATTACTAGTAAAAAGTAAATAAATAAATAAAAATTCCATAAAAATATTCCATAGTTTGAAGACACTTCAACTTTTGCGCAAGCCAATCAGTATAGGCTTTGTTAGTCTTTCTTTTTGTGGTATTTGATCACCACTGGGCTTTTTATTTAAATAAATATATATATATATATATATATATATATATAACACATAAAATTTTGAAAAAAATAAATAAAAATTTTGAAATTAAAAAAAATGTTTTTTACTTTCTGCTATAAAACATATCCAATAAAAAAAAAATCATATATATTTCTATAAATATGGTAATTTCTTCATGCATTTAGGACAATATGTATTCTGCTACATCTTTGGTGGAAAAAAAATAAAAACCCAGTAAGTAAGCAGAATACATATTGGCCTAAATTGATGAAGAAATTTGTTTTTTTTACATTTTTTTTATTGGATGTTTTATAGCAGAAAAGAAAAAATATTGTTTTTTTTTTTTTTAATTGTTGCTTTTTCTTTTTGTTTATAGCGCAAAAAAAAAAAAACGCAGAGGTGATCAAATACCACCTAAAGAAAGCTCTATTTGTGGGGGGGGGAAAGGACATAAGTTTTATTTGGGTACAGCGTCGCACGACCACGCAATTGTTAAAGTAACGCAGTGCTGTATCGCAAAAAAATGGCACGGTCATAAAGGGGGTAAAACCTTCCAGAGCTGAAGTGGTTAATTTGCTTGTTCTTGAGCCACTCCTTTGTTGCCTTGGCCGTGTTTTTTGGGTCATTGTCATGCTGGAATACCCATCCATGCCCTGGCCGAGGGAAGGAGGTTCTCGCCCAAGAATTGACGATACATGGCCACGTCCATCTGATGCGGTGAAGTTGTCCCGTCCCCTTAGCAGGAAAACACCCCAAAGCATAATGTTTCCACCTCCATGTTTGATGGTGGGGATGGCGTTCATGGGGTCATAGTCAGCATTCCTCCTCCTCTAAACACGGCGAGTTGAGTTGATGCCAAAGAGCTCGATTTGGGTCTCATCTGACCTCAACACTTTCACCCAGTTCTCCTCTGAATCATTCGGTTGTTTTTTTAGTACCTCAATCCTCTGCTTAGCACCATCGCTTCTTTGGAAAGGACTACGTGCCACCACCCTGACTCATCACCAAGGTGTCTGGGTCACAAGACCTTGGGTACACTCCTGAATTTCCTGGAAAGTCCCCCGGTGGGCACAGACCCCCGTCCATGACAAGAAGTCTATTGAATAGGGAAACCAATCAATAATGGTGTCCAAAGTTCCCTCAGACACCATAAATCTCTAAAGCTTAGCACAATATCTTCTACTCTCTGCCTTGTTTATTGGACAGGCCTGGAAATATAAACCTACAGGAGATGCCGTGGCACTTGTCAACCTGTCAGGTAGTTAGGCCTGACGGCAAACTATATCCAACGCGTTTTAGGGACCAACAGCCCCCCTTCATCAGGGCTTGGACAATGGGGCAAAAAGGCATCTATTGAACTTAAAACCGAAGCTCCTGGACAGAACCTTCTGATAGGAGAAATTATTGAAATACAATTCAATATCCAGGAGCTCTTGTGTTGAGTCCAATAGATGCCTTTTTTGCCACATTGTCCAAGCCCTGATAAAGGGGGAATGTTGGCCCCTGAAACGTGTTGGTTGTTTTTTGCCATCATGTTGGGCTCAACATTTGGCACTCTCTTTTTTTCTTTCTTTTTTTTTCACAAGAGTCCGGGAAGAATTCACTTCTGCAGAAGGCAGATAGGTACGGACCATCACAAGCTTAATTCATCATGAAACATTCGATGTGTAAGGGCGAAGTCAATGTGTGAACAGCATAGGAGAGGATACGTGTCCAAAGATATCAGGACGATGGATGGGACACAATGAATGGCAGAGATAGTCTGCAGACACAATTACATAGAAGAGGAGTGCAGTCACACTAGTAGAGGAGGAGGGGTAGTCTGCAGAAACCCAGGAGGGATAGTCTGCAAAGACACAGTCGCACAGGAGGGGAGGATGAGAGATAATCACACAGGAGGGATAGTCTGCAGTGGCAGACACGCAGGAGAAGTGATAGTCTTCAGAGACACAGTCACACAGGAGAGGAGGAGGGATAGTCTGCAGAGACACAGTCACACAAGAGGGGAGGAGGAGAGATAGTCTGCAGAAACACAGTCACACAAGAGAGGAGGAAGGATAGTCTGCAGAAACACAGTCACACGGGAGGGGAGAAGGAGGGATAGTCTGCAGAGACAATCATGGAGGAGGGATAGTCTGCAGTGATAGACACACAGGAGGAGTGATAGTCTTCAGAGAGACAGTTACACAGGAGGAGGAGAGATAGTCTGCAGAGACACAGTCACACTGGAAGGGGGGAGGAGGGATAGTCTGCAGAGACAGTTACACAGGAGGAGAGGAGGGATAGTCTGCAGGGACACAGTCACACAGGAGGAGGGATAGTCTGCAGAGACAATCACACAGGAGAGGAGGAGGGATAGTCTGCATAGATACAGTCATACACGAGGGGAGAGATAGTCTGCAGAGACACAGCAGTATAGGAGGAGGGATAGTCTGCAGGGCCACAGTCACACAGGAGAGGAGGAGGGATAGTCTGCAGAGACACAATCACACAGGAGACGAGGAGGGATAGTCTGCGGAGACACAATCACACAGGAGACGAGGAGGGATAGTCTGCGGAGACACAGTTACATATGAGGGGAGAAGGAGAGATAGTCTGCAGAGACAATCACACAGGAGGGGAGGCAGGATAGTTCTTTAGTGACAGACACACAGGGGGAGGGATAGTCTTCAGAGACACAAGAGAGGAGGAAGGATATTCTGCGGAGACACAGTCACACAGGAGGGATAGTCTGCGGAGACACAGTCACACAGGAGGGATAGTCTGCAGAGACACAGTCACACAGGAGGGGAGGAGGGATAGTCTGCGGAGACACAGTCACACAGGAGGGGAGAAGGGATAGTCTGCGGAGACACAGGAGGGGAGGAGGGATAGTCTGCGGCGACACAGGAGGGGAGGAGGGATAGTCTGCGGCGACACAGTCACACAGGAGGGATAGACTGCGGAGACAGTCACACAGGAGGGGAGGAGGGATAATCTGCTGAGACACAGGAAGGAAGGAGGAGGGATAGTCTGCAGAGACAGTTACACAGAAGTGATAGTCAGCAGAGACACAGTCACACAGGAGAAGGAGTGAAAGGAGACACAGACACACCAGTAGAGGAGGAGGGATAGTCTGCAGAGACAGTCACACAGGAGGGGAGGAGGGATAGTCTGTGGAGACACAGGAAGGAAGGAGGATGAATAGTCTTCAGAGACACAGTCATACAGAAGAGGAGGAGGGATAGTCTGCAGAGACACAGTCACACAGGAGGGGAGGAGGGATAGTCTGCAGAGACACAATCACACAGGAGAGGAGGAGGAGGGATAGTCTGCAGAGACACAGTCACACGGGAGGGGAGGAGGGATAGTCTGCAGAGACACAATCACACAGGAGAGGAGGAGGAGGGATAGTCTGCAGAGACACAGTCACACAGGAGGGGAGGAGGGATAGTCTGCAGAGACACAATCACACAGGAGAGGTGGAGGAGGGATAATCTGGAGAGATACAGTCACACTTGAGAGGAGAGATAGTCTGCAGAGACACAGCCACACAGGAGGGGGATGGATAGTCTGCGGAGACACAGGAAGGAAGGAGGGATAGTCTGCAGAGACAGTTTCACAGGAGGGATAGTCTGCAACGACACAGTCACACAGGAAGGGAGGAGGGATAGTCTGCAGAGACACAATCACAAAGGAGGAGGGATAGTCTGCAGAGACACAATCACACAGGAGAGGAGTGATAGTCTGCAGAGACACAGGAAGGAAGGCGGAGGCATAGTCTGCAGAGACACAGTCATACAGGAGGGGGATGGATAGTCTGCTGAGACACAGGAAGGAAGGAGGAGGGATAGTCTGCGGTGACAGATACACAGGAGGAGGAGGGATAGTCTGCAGAGACAACCATACAGGAGGAGGGATAGTCTGCAGAGACAACCATACAGGAGGAGGGATAGTCTGCAGAGACAACCATACAGGAGGAGGGATAGTCTGCAGAGACAATCATACAGTAGGGGAGGGATAGTCTGCAGAGACAACCATACAGGAGGGATAGTCTGCAGAGACAACCATACAGGAGGAGGGATAGTCTGCAAAGACACAATCACACAGGAGGGGAGTGATAGTCTGCAGAGACACAATCATACAGGAGGGGAGTGATAGTCTGCAGGGACACAGTCACACAGGAGGGATAGTCTGCAGACACAATCATACAAGAGGGGAGTGATAGTCTGCAGAGACACAATCATACAGGAGGGGAGAGATAGTCTGCAGGGACACAATCATACAGGAGGGGAGGGATAGTCTGCAGAGACACAGTCACACAGGAGGGGAGTGATAGTCTGCAGAGACACAATCATACAGGAGGGGAGAGATAGTCTGCAGGGACACAATCATACAGGAGGGGAGGGATAGTCTGCAGAGACAGAATCACACAGGAGGGGAGTGATAGTCTGCAGTACACAATCATATAGGAGGGGAGTGATAGTCTGCAGAGACGCAATCATACAGGAGGGGAGTGATAGTCTGCAGAGACACAATATACAGGAGGGGAGTGATAGTCTGCAGAGACACAATCATACAGGAGGGGAGGGATAGTCTGCAGAGACACAGTCACACAGGAGGGGAGTTATAGTCTGCAGAGACACAATCATACAGGAGGGGAGTGATAGTCTGCAGAGACACAGTCATACAGGAGGGGAGTGATAGTCTGCAGAGACACAGTCATACAGGAGGGGAGTGATAGTCTGCAGGGACACAGTCACACAGGAGGGATAGTCTGCAGACACAGTCATACAGGAGGGGAGGGATAGTCTGCAGACACAGTCATACAGGAGTTGAAGAAAAGTAAAAAAAAAAGGAACATCGGAAGGGCAACTCCATGTAGAAGCGCACGGTCTTCCTCTGAGCCACAACAACATGGAGGACGATCACATGACAGGTCACATGGTTTTGTGTAGTTGATCCCCCGGAAGCCATGTTGGATACTGGCACCGCCCACACTCAGGAGAGTTGGTGTTCCATGGTCATGTGCCTGCAGTGGAAGGAGGAACCTGGAAGTCACATGGCAGGAGTGGGCAGGGCGTCTATAGAGGAGGGGTAATGGCTGCACACGCAGAGGACAAAGGTTCCTAATCCCTATTCCTGAGACCCCCATTGCCCATCCTGTGCTGCGTATGGAGATAATCCCAACTACTCTACAGCCGTCTCCTGACACCTACTAGAGATCTCCTTCCTGGAAGACCGGAGGTGGTGCCACCCTCAAGGTGTCTTCATCTACCTTTCCAACCCAGAGGAACAAGGACGTCGTGATGGAGAACCACCGCTGGTCCCGGGGTAAGAGGAGACTTTATTGTAAAGGAGAGAGCAGTACGGCGCTCCACCAACATCTGATAAATGTTGGAACATTACCATAAAAAATTGCAACCAATAAACAATCGGAATGCGACGTGTGTGTCAGACACAGGAAATGTCACGATTGGCCATTGTGGAATGAGGGCACCGGCGTGCCAAGCAGTAGGCAGCACAAGACCATTTATGATCTCACCGGCGCAATTTGTAACTTTTTTTTGGGCGGGGGTGTCAATTTTCTTGTTGCAATCTTGCACTCCACCAATAGTTTATCAGACTCGTTGAAGCGATGGCAAAGCTGAGCTCCAGGTATGAATCTTATTGTATAGTTGCGTTAATCCAGCTTGGACCGGTCTAAGTATACCTCCTCCATAGTTGTGGGTCTTCTCGGGAAGCGGAGAATCGCTGTTGTAGTCGGGACCCCGTGCTGAGCCGGAACCCTGCTGCATAGTAACCACACGGGGGTTCCTTCAGGCATGGCATATGTCTACCTTCATTGGTCCCAGCTGGAGCCCATAACTGGAGTTCAGCTTTAATGTTAGGGGCTTGTTAAGTGGAAAGATCAATCTTCCCGTGGAGCGCATAGCAACCCACAGCTTTTTCTGCTGATTGGTTGGTTTGGCATCAAACCGGAGGGTGAGGTGTAAAGGTGAGAGGTTGATCAGCTCTAAATGGATGGTTAGAGCAAGGTAGTAGGTTGAGGAACTTTATTATCAAAGTGTAGAGCAGGGATATGCAATTAGCGGACCTCCAGATGTTGCAGAACTACAAGTCCCACGAGGCATAGCAAGACTGACAGCCACAAGCAGGACACCCAGAGACCGAGGCATTGTAGTTTTGCAACAGCTGGAGGTCCGCTAATTGCATAACCCTGGTGTAGAAGAATGGTTGCTTTGCTCATCATGGTGGTGATGGCTAAGGATGGGCTTGGGCTTGTTCGAAACCGAATCCTGAACCCTGCACTGCACTACTCATAGGCACTGAGACATTACTCTGATGCGCGGCTGCACGTTTGGTTCCGAACAAGCCCAAATCCATCCATAGTGATGGCCACGTTCCCCCAGGAGCTTGTCATCCTACTTCCAGTTTGTAGAATTAGTGCTAAAGGGGCAACCTAACCGTGCCATTGGTTTTAAAGAGTTTAAACCAAGGGAATGCTCCTTGCCATGACTAGTAGTAATTGGTCACATTCAACTGGACTTGTTCCATGAGGTTGAAGACATTTCGTAGCTTCTCCAAGCCACTTCTTCACTAATGCTCCTTGCCATGGCTAGTAGTAGGTAGGTAGTCACATTCAACTGGGCTTGTTCTGTAATGTTGAAGATGTTTCATAGCTTCTCCTAGCCACTTTTTCACTAATGCTCCTTGCCATGGCTAGTAGTAGGTAGGTAGTCACATTCAACTGGGCTTGTTCTGTAATGTTGAAGATGTTTCATAGCTTCTCCTAGCCACTTTTTCACTGATGCTCCTTTCCATGGCTAGTAGTAGGTAGTCACATTCAACTGGGCTTGTTCCATGAGGTTGAAGACATTTCGTAGCTTCTCCAAGCCACTTCTTCACTAATGCTCCTTGCCATGGCTAGTAGTAGGTAGGTAGTCACATTCAACTGGGCTTGTTCTGTAATGTTGAAGATGTTTCATAGCTTCTCCAAGCCACTTTTTCACTGATGCTCCATGTCATGGCTAATAGTGGTTGCTTATAGCAGTGTTTTTCAACTCCAGTCCTCAAGGCACACCAACAGGTCATGTTTTCAGGATTTCCCTCAGATGAAACAGCTGTGGCAATTACTAAGGCAGTGAAACTGATCAAATCACCTGTGCAAACTCATGGAAATCCTGAAAACATGACCTGTTGGTGTGCCTTGAGGACTGGAGTTGAAAAACACTGGCTTATAGAGTTGAGCGAACCCGAACTTTCGGGTGTCTGTGTCCCGAATCCGAACCCGAACGTTTGAGAAAACGTTCGGGTTCTGGTATTTTGTCACGCATGTTGAATAGCTGCAGGGCAGCCAATCAACAAGCATTTCACTGGTTTTCCCTAGAAGCCATCACAGCCATGCCTACTAATGGCATGGCTGTGATTGGCCAGTGCGTCATGTGACCCAGCCTCTATATGAGGCTGGAGTCACCGTGCTGCATGTCACATGCTCTCAGGTTAGGTGTAGGGAGAGGATGCTGCCGGTGCTGTGAGGGACAGATTGCAGTGATAATAACTAGGTAGAGATTACTACTACTGCTTTGAGGGACAGATTGTAGATCTATAACATCTCATCCTGCATTACAGAGCGATCTGATTACAGAACGATCTTGCATCCTGCATTATAGAACGATCTCTCATCCTGCATTACAGAACGATCTGATTACAGAACGATCTGATACTGGACTAGGTAGAGATTACTACTGCTTTGAGGGACAGATTGCAGATCTAATAACATCTCCCATTTTTCTTCCTTTTGCAGCCCTCTAGCACTTTCCAGGACTTTTTTACAGCCATTTTTGTGCCAAAAAAGTTTGGGTCCCCATTGACTTCAATGGGGTCCGGGGTAAAGTTCGGATAACGTTCGGTACCGAACCCGAACGTTTCCGGAAAGTTCGGCCGAACCCAAACGTCCAGGTGTTCGCTCAACTCTAGTTGCTTACCTTCAGATGAACTGTTCTTTGAGGTTGAAGATGTTTCATACCTTCTCCAAGCCACTTCTTCACTGAAGCTCCATGGCATGGCTAGTAGTGGTTACTTACCTTCAGATGGACTTGTTCTTTGATGTAGAAGTCATTCATACCTTCTCCAGGCCACCTTCATACTTGAAGCTCCTTGTCATGTCTAGCTGTAGTTCAACACTACAGAGCAAGCCCAGTTGAATGTGATCAACTATGGCTAAACATGACAAGGAGCTTCAAGGATGAAGGTGGCTTGGAGAAGCTATGAAACATCTTCAGTGCCAAAGAACAAGTCCATATGAAGGTGAGTAACCACGACTAGCCATGCCATTGGGCATCAGTGAAGACTTGGCTTGCAGAAGCTATGAAACAACTTCAACGCTAGAGAACAAGTCCAGTTGAATGTGATTAAGGCATTTCATAGCTTCTCTAATCTCTAAGCCACCTACTCACCGAAGCTCCTTGTCCCGTCTAGCCATAGTCAGTCAAGCTGAACTGGACTTGTTTGATGTTGAAGATGTTTCGTATTCTCTAAGCCACTTCTCCACTGAAGCTCCTTGTCATGAATAGCAGTGGTTATTCACATGCAACTGAAATGTTGAAGAGGTTTCAAAGCTTCTTCAAACCACTTCTTCAGGGGAGAAGGGGTTCGGAGAAACTACGAAACATCTTCCAAATTACAGAACCGTCCCAGTTGAGTGTGACTTCTACTAGCCATGACAGGGAGCTTCAGTAGGAAAGTGGCTTGATAAATGAGAACAACCTATTTGTACCCTTGGATTAAAAGGATTTGAACCCAGGAAATATTCCTCGTCAGAGCTAGCAGTAGTTAGCCACATTCAAATGGACTTGTTCTTTGATGTTGAAGTTGTTTCATAGCTTCTCCAAGCCAGGTCCTAACTGAAGCTTCCTGTCATGTCTAGCCATTGTTATTCACATTCAACTGGACTTATTCTATAGTGGTAGGTTATGAGTCAGGTGACATAACGACACAATATATATCAGCACCTCATCCCATATGTGTCATATTTGGTAGAAAAGGGGAGGTTTGGGAAGAGGTGGGTGGGATTATAATGGTGCCTTTGATTCAATTCACAACCACTGATTATATAAAAACATCTTTTTTATTTATACAAGTTTAAAAAGGTATGTAAGATGCATTATTACAATACCAATTCAGAGGAATACAATCTGTTTTAAAAGTAGTTGGCACATAGTACAAAACTTAATGATGGCAGCATCGCATGATGGTCCATATCCTACATGTTTCGCCGATGTGGCTTCATCAGGGATTTAAGCGGGCCACCATGAAAGTACTTAATGCTCTTGCAGCTTGGCTCAGTCACCGGGGTCTGGTGCACACCAAATCCCAGACAACTACACACGTCACATAGAGGCCTGGCCAAGCTAGGTTGCCACAAGGGTTATGGAGGCACATAGAGGTCTTTCCATGTTGGGCTGAGACCATCGTGGCTCCCCCTAAGTGGTCAGGCCTCTATAAAGGTCCTTTATTCCTGACTTACACACATTCTTTTTACAACTTTTCTGTCCTGTGGGGCCGTCTATGGGCATGCAGCACCCCCCTTCCCTGGTGTGACGTGTGCAGTTGTCTGGGATTTGGTGTGCACCAGGCCCCGGTGACTGAGCCAAGCTGCAAGATCATTAAGTACTTTCATGGTGGCCCGCTAAAATCCCTGATGAAGCCACATCGGCGAAACATGTAGGATATGGACCACCATGCAATGCTGCCATCATTAAGTTTTGTACTATATGCCAACTACTTTTAAAACAGATTGTATTCCTCTGAATTGGTATTGTAATAATGCATCTTACATACCTTTTTAAGCTTGTATAAATAAAAAAGATGTTTTTATATAATCAGTGGTTGTGAATTGAATCAAAGGCACCGTTATAATCCCACCCACTTCTTCCCAAACCTCCCCTTTTCTACCAATTATTCTATAGTGTTAAAAACAATTCATAGCTTCTCTAAGCCACTTCTTCACTGAAGCTCCTTGTCCCATCTAGCTGTAGTTAGTCATGTTGTACTTGCTCTTTGGTGTTGAAGATGTTTTGTATTCTCCAAGCCACTTCTCCACTGAAGCTTCTTGTCATGGCTAGTACTGGCTACTCCCCTTTAAATGGACTTGTTCTTTGATGTTGAAGTTGTTTCAAAGCTTCTCCTAGCTACTTCCTAATAAGGATGGGCTTGGGTGTATTCAGAACCAAACGCTGCAGCCGTGCATCGGGGAAATGTCTCACTGCCTGTGATTAGCGAAGCGCAGGGTTCACTTCCTAGCGGACTCAGGCACGTTCGGTTCCGAACACGCCAAAGCCCATCCTTACTTTCTAACTGAAGCTCCTTATCATGTCTAGCTATAGTTAATCACAATCACAGTCAACTGAAATTGTTCTGTAGTGTTGAAGACATGTAGTAGCTTCCCAAAGTCTCTTCTTCACTGAAGGTCATTGTCATGTCAAGTTAATCAAGCTGAACTGGACTTTTTCTTTGATGTTGAAGATGTTTTGTAGCTTCTCCAAACACTTCTCCGCTGAAGCTCCTTGTCGTGGATAGCAGAAGTTATTCACATTCAAGTGGAATGTTGAAGAGGTGTTCATGGTAGAAGTGGTTTGGAGAAGCTACAAAACATCCTCCACATTACAGAACAATTCCCATTGAATGTGACTAACTACTACGAAAACAGCCTTACAGTGGTGTTGGATTTAAAGGATTCGAACCTAGGGGAGTATTCCTTGTCACAGCTAGTACTAGTTAGCCACATTCATTCGGACTTGTTTTGGAGTGCTGAAGATGTTTCAAAGCTTTTCCATACCACTTCTTCAGTGAAGGAAGAGGCTTGGAGAAGCTAGAAAATCGTTTCAGCATTACAAGTCCAATTGAATGTGACTAATTACTACCAGCTGTGACAAGAAGCATCAGTGGAGATAGCGCCGGAGAAGTCATGACGCATCTTCCACTTTTCAGAACAAGTCCAGTTCAGTGTGACTAACTACTACTAGATACACGAGAACATGGTTACAGTAGAATGGGGGACTAAAACGAAATAATATTTGACCTGTCTAGACGTTTACAGCTGTAGTCTATAGTAAAGTTCACCTTAATGAGCATTACCGATTGTGTGGACATCACCCTAACAAATAGCTTCAGAAAAGATTCTGTGAATACACCAGCGAGAAATTCTGAAAGAACTGTTGGTGGACTTTAACAAGTGGAGTAGTGGAGTAGAACATATGGAAAGCTTCGAAGAAATTACATCAATTTATATGTATATATACATACTAAGAAAATCCTACACTCCTAAATCTACACCTAGTTGTGACCAAGTAGAGAAAGCAACCTTGTCTGGATCACCTATGAAAAATGAGGACAACGTTTCTAGTAAAAGAATAATAGTCATGGATTTGGGAGACGTTATCATGCACTATTAGTATGGATTATAACTGGGATGATTGTACCCCCCCCCCCCCCTTTTATATATTTAGTCAATGTGTGTGTTTCAAACAGGTGGATCCAGTAAGAGAAACCCACCAGAGAGATATCGCCGTCCTTGGGGTTCCAAACAAGAAGATGACACCATCTCTCATCATGATCAGGTAGATGGCTAAAAACCCTATCTTAGTCTATACTTTTTCTACATAGTCTCAACCTATGGTCCGTACATTTTAAAGATGTAATTTGTATCATTCTGTTGGTTTAGCACGAAGAACAGATGTTTTTAAAAATTGAGGTTAAAGAGGAAGAAGAGGAGGTGTGCGTGATGGATTATCAGCAGGATGAGATGATGGGGACAATCAAACAGGAGGATACCGGCACAGGTGAGTAATGAACGCTAAATATCGAAACCTTCTGTTCAATGGATTAGTGATTGAGGATATGTAGGCCTTCACCTCATCAGGTAAGATGATCTCTACAAGAACATCATGATGAAGAATCAGCCACCCCTCACATCACCGGGTAAGAGGAGACTTTACCGTAAAGGAGGGAGCAATACGGCGGGTCCACCTAGATCCCCCATCATCTGATAAACACATAGAAACAATGTATTCAGTCAGTGTGTGTTTCCTACAGATGGATCCAGTAATGGGAACCCACCAGAGAGATGTCCCCATACTCTGTTTTCCCAGGATTCCACACAGGAAGATGATCTGGTTAGTAGAGATGAGGGTCATACCTTGTATAATTATGCTCTTCGTTAAGTGTCCAGTAATGTATTGATGTTTGCGTCCTATAGGATGATGACCAGATTTGTAAAGTTGAAATCAAAGAAGAAGACATGTATGATATGGGTGAGCAGCCCTGTGCTGAGAATGATATATCTCCAGAGAGTAGCATAGGTGAGTATTGGATGCTTGAAAGTAGAAATATCTACCTCTTCTGAAGTGTTTTTGTGCTGCTCGTTGTCAATTTTCCTGAATACTGAATAGCAGCTCTTTCCCTCTGTACAGGGCTGTTGGCATGCAGCTAGCCAAGCTCTTTCTTAAAGGACTAGTGAACGTGTTGCTTGGCTTTCGAGCACAACGTCGACGCACTAACTGATGAGCCACCTTTGCTTCCTAGTGTCTCATAGATTGTCTCCATGTGCTCCTGTGATCCTCAGGGATCCTGTGTCCAAGCATCATCTATGATCCCTCTGTGACTCTGTGTGTTTTCAGTGTTCCAGGTTCCTAGCATCCATTGTGTACACCTCAGTGGCTTATTGAGTATCCTGTGACCTTTGTACCCTGTGTTTCTTTGTGCCCAGCACCCCAGTGCTTCCAGAGATTTTCCTGTGTCCAGTGAGCCCAGCAGCCCATCGCTTCCAGAGACTCTCCCATATTCTTGTGTTTCCAGCACCCTGTGCTCCCATATGAACGGTCTCTCTAATTTTCTAAATATATCATCATGTTCCCAACAAATGAGGAGGAGATACTGTACACCATGTGAAAGGTCCCTCTCCATTCCTCAGTATAACGTCATGTTCTCAACAAATGAGCTGGATATACTGTATACCATATGAAAGGTCCATCTCAATTCCTCAATATAATATTATGTTCCCTACAAATGAGGAAGAGATACTGTACACCATATGAAAGGTCCATCTTCATTCCTCAATACCATACATCATATGAAAGGTCCATCTTCATTCCTCTATACCATGCATCATATGAAAGGTCCATCTTCATTGCTCAATACCATGCATCATGTGAAAGTTCCATCTCAATTTCTCAATATAGTGTCATGTTTCCAACAAATGAGGAGGAGATACTGTACACTATATGAAAGGTCCATCTCCATTCCTCAATATAACGTCATGTTCCCAACAAATGAGGTGGAGATACTGTACACCATATGAAAGGTCCATCTCCATTCCTCAATATAACGTCATGTTCCCAACAAATGAGGAGGAGATACTGTACACCATATGAAAGGTCCATCTCCATTCCTCAATATAACGTCATGTTCCCAACAAATGAGGAGGAGATATTGTACATCATATGAAAGGTCCATCTTCATTCCTCAATGCCATGCATCGCATGAAAGGTCCATCTCCATTCCTCAATATAAGGTCATGTTCTCAACAAATGAGGAGGAGATGCTGTACACCATATGAAAGGTCAATCTACACTCCTCAATATAACGTCAACAAATGAGGAGGAGATGCTGTACACCTTGTGATAAGCTCCATCCTTATTTCTTACCATAGAAATTGAATCAGTACACCATGACCATGTGACCTATTTTTAGTTTGGTTAAATTGTACCTTTTAGATTCATGTTACAGTACCCAATTCCATTGCAGAGCTTTGTAAAACTGTTAACTATTCAGCCAACTCACAGTACTCTTTATTGCAACCCATGTAAATTGTTCACATTAACAGAATATTTTTCTCTAACAGATGGACACAATGAGTGGAATACCTTTGAACGGCGTATAATTTCATCTCCTGATTACAATGTAAATGATGTGGAAACATATCTCCCAGAAGAAGACCCTGGGCATTCCCATGCAGATAGATCATCAAATCCATCCTCAGACCCTCTCACCCATAAAGGGAAAAAGATGTTTCCGTGTCCTCACTGTGAAAAATATTTTAAAGCAAAATCATCTCTCGATAAACATGTCAGAGTGCACACCGGAGAGCGTCCATTCTCCTGCCCGGAGTGCGGGATTTGTTTCAAATCCAGCTCAAATCTCTTTAGACATCAAAGGCTTCACGCTGGAGTGAAGAGTTTCACATGTTCCGTATGTGGGAAGCCTTGCATAGACAATGCCAACCTTGCTCGCCATCTGCTAAACCACACAGGTGAGAGACCTCATGAGTGCACGGAGTGTGGGAAACGTTTCAAAAGGAAATATCAACTGACTGAGCACTTTAGAGTTCACACGGGAGAAACTCCTTTCTCGTGTCCGGAGTGTGACGAAAGTTTTATGCAGAAGTATGATCTCATTGTCCACCAGAAAACGCACATGGACAAAAATCCATACACGTGTACAGTGTGCGGGAAAGGTTTTACATGGAAGCATACCTTCCTCCTGCACCAACGGACACATACAGGCAAAATGACGCACACGTGTACCGAGTGCGGGCAGGCTTTCCTAACCAAGTCTGAACTTAATGTACACCGCAGGTGTCACATGCACGTGGTGATCTTTCCCTGTTCGGAATGCGAACATTCATTCAAAACGCGGAAAGAACTCCTAATACACCAGAGAAGTCACACCGGTGAGGAGGTCTTCTCATGCTCGGAATGCCAGAAATCCTTCATAAAGAATTCAGAACTTATCAGACACCAGAGAATCCACACCGGCGAGAAGCCCTTTTTGTGCTTACAGTGTGGAAAACGCTTCATGCAGAAAAAAGGCCTCAATGCCCATATGAAGCTCCATGAAGAGAAGCCCAAGTGATGGAAAATGTTTTGGTAAGAAGACAATCTCATCCCTATCAGAACATTCACCTTTTTCTGGTGCCACGTGTGGGACAGGGCCAAGAAATCCGGCCATATTCTTCCTTGGAATACCAAAAATGCTGGTTGACAAAGCCTACCAAGATACAGACCAGAAGGGTTCTTGGTTGAATGGATTTATAAATCTCTCGCAGTGATGGAAAATTTCATCTACAAATACCAATGCATCTGATGGATCCTCCTTACCGCAACCCGCTTCTCGTTGGTTTATGCTGCTGTACAGTTTACTTACTCTTAAACGCTTTGACTTAGACAAATGCCTTTTGCATCAACTAGATGTTTTGCTTTTTATAACTAAAGGCTTCATTTATAATCTTACATTCTTAGTTATTTTTTTGCTGTTTTGAAAACTTGTATGCGGATTAAAGGGATACAGTCCTGGGAGGAATTCCTAGAATACCATTCCTGACCTCTTCTTTAAAATATACTAGTTGCCTGGATGTCGTGATGCTCCCCTGGTTTCTGTACTCTTTGATTACTCTGCCACATAGCACCTGTATTGTACAGATCTTCTGGCTTTGCTTCCTACATACTTTCTGTAGGTCAATGACTCCAAAAGCTTGGAAGCCACAGGAGTTAGCATTTCTTCCAGGCAGCTAAGACTTCTAGCAAAAGGCTGAGAGTGGCAGCCTATGTATTTTTCTAAGATACTTAAGAGATGAAGGTCAGCTCTCAGAACATCAGGGCATTCACAGTGGGAATAAATGATCTACAATCAGGGGTTAGAAACTCAGTTTCATCGTGGGTCACAGCAACATATTGGTTGCCCTTAAAGGGCCGGTTGTGTCTGTAAGACTAGATGTCCAGCGCTCTCCACCCCCTTACATCAGATGTCAAGAGACCCCCACCATCAAAGGTCATGAGTCCCTTACTTCACAGTGCACTACCCTTACCTTGTGCTACCAGGAAGAAGCTGGGGGCATTGCTGGGAGAAATTGCAGGGTCTGGAGGAAGACCATAGTTAGCTGCCAGAGTCTGCTGAATGCTAAGGTCAGGGGAGGCGGAGATGAGGGGGTGCTGCGGCTGTACAGAGAGGAGTAGGATCTGTAGGAGGAGTTCTAAGCTCCTCTCTGCTGCCAACTGCTGAGATGGGAGGGGAGGCAGAGATGGGCCTCTCTCTGGCTGCATGAAAAAGCTCAGGATCTGGAGGAGAAGCTCTCTCCTCCAACTGCTGAAACAAGGTGGGGGAAGAGATGAGAGGGTGCCACCAGTGCTGGCCCTATTATGGGTCCCAGTGGGTACATTGGACCCAGGCAGCACTTTGAGAGGGGCAGCAAATCGAATCATGGCGGCCTCTTCTATTTACCCAGCAAATTGACAACCAAGATTTTTTTTTTCCAGCAGTTTTGTGTCAGGATGACAACTGCCCTCATGGCCGCTCCGCCTGCCCCTATACTGCCCTAGCCCATCCATATACTACCCTAGCTTGTCCATATACTACCCTAGCCTGCCCCTAAACTGCCCTAGCCTGCCCCTATACTATCCTAGTTTGCACCTATACTACCCTAGCCTGTCCATATATTACCCTAGCCTGTCCATATATTACCCTAGCCTGTCCATATATTACCCTAGCCTGTCCATATATTACCCTAGCCTGTCTATATACTACCCTAGGCTGTCCATATACTACCCTAGTTTGCACCTATACTACCCTAGCCTGCCCATATACTACCCTAGCCTGTCTATATACTACCCTAGCCTGTCCATATACTACCCTAGTTTGCACCTATACTACCCTAGCCTGCCCATATACTACCATAGCCTGCCCATATACTACCCTAGCCTATCTGTATAATAGCCTAGCCTGTTTATATACTGCCCTAGCCTGCCTATTTACTGCCCTAACCCGTCACTTGGAATTGAACATAATGGTACGTCATATAATTTTGCATATAGACAAGGTGCTGTTGCATGTAAGTCTGACTTCCTGATAAATTTAATTTTTGTTTTAATTATGATATAAAATGATGGATGTGGGGGCTTTTTGGTGGGCGGGGGGAGCATTTCATTCTAGGACCTAGGCAGCACAATGCCTTGGGCCAGCCCTTGGTGCCACAGTTACAGAAGAGGTACGAGGGCAACCTGAAATTGCCTGGCGGGCCATATTCGGCCCATAGGCTTTGTGTTTGACACATGTGGTGATCTACATGTTTCGATGTGCAGATGTTTCACGTTCCAAGCACATTTAGTTGCCCATTGGCTATTTATGTGCTGGGACTGTGAAAAGAGTTTCATTGAGAACTTGAATCTTTCACCAGAAGATGCACTCTGAAGAGAAAAAAGTTCTTCTGCTCCTAGTGTAGGAAGTCTTTTTAATGTCCAGCCCTGTTAGCCAAGCATTTGCAAGACCTTTACACAAGCCAAGTGCGGGAAAGCCTTTGTAGAAAAACGCAACCTTGCTCAATATCAGGTCATCCACACTGGTGAGCACCGTGCTCCATATTATAAAAAAAAATGAAATTTTGTGTCTGAAGTTACACTTTTATTTGGGATATTTTGAGTAATGTGTCACATATTCATTGATGAAATTTTAAAAAGATAGACATGCAAACCATGTAATAGTTATGGTGCCCAGCAGTACTGTGTGCCTGTATACAGGTTGTAAAAGCCTTTGGAGAAACTGAATATATCTATAATTTTGGAACTTCTAGAACCATGGTATCCAAATTGTAGATGAGGGGTCAGATGCGACCCTTTGCTTGCCTTTATTCAGCTGTAGACGCATTATTCCTGCCACTGACACCAATGATGGGACACTATTCCTCCCACTGACACCAATGATGGGACACTATTCCTCCCACTGACACCAATGATGGGGCACTATTCCTCCCACTGACACCAATGATGGGACACAATTCCACCCACTGATACCAATGATGGGGCACTATTCCTGCCACTGACACCAGGTAGTAACCATAGTCACCCACCTTAACACAGGGTAGTAACCACAGTCACCCTCCTTATCACGGGGTAGTAACCACAGTCACCCTCCTTATCACGGGG